>ML685813.1:3661123-3676239 GCA_007922175.1 Pelusios castaneus | reverse complement strand
CTCACAGTCTCTGTGTCTTTGTTTTAACAAACTGCTGACAGCCCCTCCCCCTCACTGTCCTGTTCTCTTCACTCCTACCTGAGCAGGGGAGGGCATTAGCATTCCCTTTGATGTGTAAATCTTCAGCCATTGTGCTAGAGACAGCCCTGAGAGTCTGAACCCTGTAACATGCTTCACATCTATACATACATGTCGCAGCAGGGAACATGGCACCCTGGTAATCACGTGGCATATGTTCTGAGCATTCACAGAGGAACCTGGTATAGTGTAATTGTCATCAAATAACACAATTACACTGCAAAACTGAACAGAAAGATTATACAGGTCACGCCCAAGGGCTGCACAGATGTGCATTCCGTCACAGTTATAGCCTACGAAAGCTTATGCCAAAGAAAATCTGTTAGTCTATAAGGTGCCACAGGACTCTCGTTGTTTTTACTGTGTGAGCAGACACTTGCAAATTTTCATGGTCCCTCTTTCTCTTACTCCCCATGGTTATCTCCACAGAAAAGCTACACTTTAATCTGTTTTAAATCTGAGAGTTCCTTAATGTAAATATATTAATCTCTAATCTCCAACGGCATATGATAAAATAATTTGCTCGATATTCAAGGAATACTGGATGTTATCAGATATAGTTTAGAGAATAGTAATTATCTTCATATGGGGAAGTCTGGAATTTTAAAATAACCATCTGTGCTTACTTTGGATTAATATATGTACACATATGATATGAGGATTCATGTCAAATTTGTGCAAGTAGAGAGCATGAAAAGAAACTGTTACTGAAGAGGCTAGATAGATAAGCTGAAAATAAAATAAACAGTGGGGAAGAAGATGAATGTAAATTTGTTTGCAGCTGTGGTTGTGCCAAAAAAAAGTCCTGTGACTAACATCACTAGCTCTCTTCACCTCTCCTTTACTACTAGGACTTTCACCTTTTCTCCTGGTGTTCTGTTGCTGCCTGATGGCAATGCAAGTTACTGGGATAAATCATCTTTGTCCAGGCCCTCAGAATGAGATTGAGGGATGAGTGGATACCCTTCAGCACTTCTTAGATGTCACAAAAAAAAACCCCATGAATTCAAACCAAAAGAATGGGTTTGATTAACATTTCTAGATGTGTATTACTTTTAAGCTAAAATAGAGAGGGATTGTTAGATGATTTACAGAGACAAAAAGAAGAGAGACTAACTTGCATCCCTTGAAAGCAATGCTCTCTCTGACCATTCTTTGGGCAGCCCGTCAGTATAATTTCTTGACTATACCAACTTCCTTTGCTGTATCCAGAGCTCTCTTGCCCTTTCCCCTGGATCAGTCAGATATTTAGCTACCAATTGCAGCAAGGGACATGCAGGTTGGACATTAGGAAAAACTTCCTAATTGCCAGAGCACTTACACACTGAAATAAACTGCCCTTGGGAGGCTGTGGAAACTCTGTCATTTGGGGTTTTAAGAGCAGGTTAGACAATCATCTGTCAGGGATGGTCTCTAGATAATACTTAAACCTGCCTTGAATGCAGGGGACTAGACTAGATGACCTCTCAAGGTCCTACACTTCTATGATTCTACTCTTCCCTTGCTTAAGGGCCATCCTTCCAGTTTTCTCCACACCATGGTATGGTTTGGACACCCACTGCCTTCTTTGAGGAATAGCTAAGTAGAATACAAGAACTCTTAATGAGGATTTAGAGCTATCTTTCAACTACTTAACCTAGCTCAGAGACCTTGCTCCACAGATTCTTGTGTCTAACTGGAACCCAATTTAGGCAGGTTTAAAATTTTCCTTTTTATCACTTTCCCCTCCAAATGGTTTTCCCTTGCCACATATATGAAATACAGCATATATATATAATAGGCAGGGCCCCAGACTTTCTGTCACAGTCCCTGGTCAACATAAGGGCCCCATTGTGTATGCTGTAGAGATTCATAAGAGACGGCTTCTGCCCGAAGAGTTTATAATCTAAACAGGCCAGTGAGACTAACAATAATGGACAAATCACACAAATAATATCCAGGTTCTCTTCAATTTTAACCAGTATGGCATGAAATAAGATATTGGGGGGAGGGAAAAATCTATAAAATCAACATGCACTGCCCAATACACTCCAGGCAATGAAGGCTGATAAATTTGACTCAGTTGTTTTGGGGTTAAACAGGGACTATGGATTTTTCTCTCATTACAACAAGTGATTTGACCTCACCCTCCTCTATGTGCAGTTCCCCAGTGTTTGAATCCTAACACCTATTTTGATTTGCTGTTACAGCCTGATCTGATGCTATGTCATACACTCCCCTGCATTTAATTTCCTCCCATTCTGTAACTTTCCCATCTTCAAAGCATCTGACGAAGTGGGATTTTCTCCCACGAAAGCTCATGCGATAAATAAATCTGTTAGTCTTTAAAAGTGCCACAGGACTCTGTTGTCTTTCTACAATAGACTAACACAGCTACCCCTTTGGAATTTGACCACAAATCTTCAGTTAAACTTCCCTCTTATTATCTTATTTTTGTGATCTGCAGTACTTCTTCATAGGGATTAAAATCAAGTCATTTTATTTAGATTATGCTGTATGAGAACTCTAACCCAGGAGGAGCCAAGTACGCTCGACTGTACTGTTTTGAGTAAAATTCACCTGCAGATAGAGGGGCCAGCTGGGCCAGCCCAAGCTGTTTTGCATGCAGAGCAGGAAATGTTTGTGGTGCCCCCTAACTCGAAGTCAGCTCAAGCTCTGTGCTTCATTTTAGTCTTGTTTTGAGGGCTTAAATGGGATTTAGTTCTTCCCTTGACTAATAAAGTGGGATGTTAGCCTGTGTTACCTAACACGTGCTAGTTAACACTTGTTAACGATCTAACATAAGTAAGGCACACTGTCTTTAACTTGACCAGTTTCACATGTGTTAAAGCCTAAAGTATGTTAAACATTACACCTTAAATCCTAGTCTAAACAAGGCCTCTACTGGTAATAAGGTATGTATATTCTGGGGCGGGGGGGGGGGCGGTGTAAAGCACACATGGCAGTGAGTTTTAAAGTCCAGATTTACAGTTGGTCTCATACTACGATGTAGTTGTTTCCCATGTGGGCTATGAAACCCACTCTCCTCCTCAGGCTTGTACACACACACCTAAAGAGGAAGGGAACTGTGCCACAACCCAATTTAAATAGAGACTCAGATGTAAACCCTCTCTTTAGGATGCAAGTGAGAGAGATTTTGGTGATGACAATCTTGTCCCTCTATCTTCAAACTACCACACAGCTGGCAACTTCTGCACAGAAGAACCACATAAATGAAAGAGCAGAGAAGTTACAGGTCAGGATTGTGGACTGATGTGGGTCCATGTTGCAAAGCTTTCTTGGCATGTGTCCACAATAGTACTTAAAAGTCAGTGAGAGCTGCTAAGCACAGTCAAGATTGGTATCACAGTTTATATTCCACAGCCATGAGCCTGAGGATCAAATAACTTTAACCTGGCGACAAAATACACACTCAGGTGTTTCCTTCACACTATGTTATGAGTCACCCATTCAGCTGGTGTCAATTGGCATATCTCAGATCCCCAATGGAGCTAATCCCATTTACAGTAGGTGAGGATCTGGCCCATATACATCTGTTTTTAAGACTTTAAGTGAGACAATCCCTATAAAGTTAACAGTAGATATTTCATTTCAAGATTTTGTACATGGAAATAGACAAAAAGCTAGCTATCATCTGGCTAGGTGCCAATAATGATTATTTATTGGGTTAGAAATATGTCCCTTCGTATCTTCGAAAACACTGCTCTTCCCTGACTGAGCTTGGACCTACATGGAGAAAGTATAAAGATAAGCCAAGACAAAATAGTTTAAATCATTCAGTATAACAGTTGCCATGGGACTTCAATATCACATCTCATATTATTCATTTGAAATTCGTAACCTAAGCGATACCTGACTTCCTCCTAACAAACAAAAGACAATTAAAAATCCAATGAGTGAGTAATAATGCCGTGAAAGCTTGTGTATTGGTGTTTGTCACAAGTAGTGATTTCAGAATATATTTTCTCAACTATTTCAAATCTCATTGGGCTAAGACTTCCCGCACTACAGAATTCATCAGCTTGAATGTCTTTTATTGCTGTTACAGAAACATGACCGAGGGTTAGAGAAACGTAATCTACCATTTTTTAATACTGTCATAATGCATTGGGATAATACCTAATGAACTTCTTGTTATGGAAGCAGAACACCAAGAAATCACTGAGTATTGGAAACAAAAGCATTCATTCAAACAAGTGAGGATTTACTTTATTATCGTTTGGCTGGGGAGGGGACAGTTAAAATGTTGTTTTATACCAGACAGAAAAGACAGACAATTCAGCCAGCTGCCACTAATCCTTTTGTGTCTAAGAATGACAATATCTACGGTCTGCTCCTTCTTCTGCTCTCATTGATTTCAACTGGTGCAGATCAAGCCCTTCATGTGTAGTGGATGATTGTACTATCTATCGCTCACTGCATGCTATAAATCAGCACAGCTTCACTGACTTCCGTTGGGCTACATTGATTTACATCATCTGATAATCTGGCCTTGAATGCTACAATTTATAAACACATTAAGGTGAACTCAGAATTTTGTTGTTTTGTTGCAAGGTACTGAGCATTCCAACAATGAGCCAGCAAATTGTTTAAGCATATGTAGTTCTCTTGACTTCAGTTGGCCAGTGTGCTCAATACCCTGCAGAATCATGTTCATAATGCATTTACTAATATGATGCTGTGTTTTGTAAAATAATTTTTTGAGATACAGAAGAAAATATCCATAAGTTTCTTGGATAGTAATTTCTTGACCAAGTAACAGAGCTGTGCCTTTCTCACTCTCTGGTGTTACTGACTGGCATTTCAGTCAGGCTAAATTATTGATTCTGCCACCCAAGCAGAAACACAATGAGCTGATGCAGATGAATTTCAACAGCCTTTGAGGACCTCTCTGCCATGGAATGCTGCTTGATAGAACTCAATACAGTGCACTGTCAGATATGAATTATGCATTAACACTTCACTCCCACATCATTATACCTTTCATTCTGCTGCGTCTGCACAGATAGGATTGATTCACACATCATACACTGTTACATTTATAATGGGGAAAGGCTGGAAACATTTTCACAGTAAGAAAAAACATGAATAAGTATACTTTCAGTATAACCTTATTAGTGGTTGGCCCTGTAGTTTCTAATGGGGCATGAAATGTCTTCAAAAAGTCTTTAGCTTTTATCAAAATGTTCGCTTTTTTAGGGTGTAATTCAAAAGTATACACTGGGGGGCCTGATGCAAAAACATCTACCTGCATATAGTCTAACAAAAGTGAAAAAGCACTTTGTGATTTCAATATATGCTGCTTTTCAGAAGAATATTTTATAACAGCTGTACTAAATATTCATGAGTATCACTTTAGACATCTTGCAATAGAGTCACCTCAACCATGCAGTAAATTAATCAGAATTATTGCATATCAAGAATGGCATTTTATGGCTGTAGTATAGTGCTTTATTTTATAGCATCTATTCTTTTGTGAAAAATAATGTGCCCATTTTTTACCTGAAGACAACACACATGCATTTCTCAATCTCTTTCCGTTGCTCACCTTCACGATGAAGAGGAGGATCTGAGTCATTTCTCAGTTGTACATAACTGCATGTGATTTAAGCAAGAATTAATCTCTTGTTTTCTCCATGAATGCAGCTTGGTCTGAATACATAGATAACATAACAAAGATGCGTGATTGGAAAACATCCATTACTATCTACTTCCTACCCAAGAGGAAAACTAGCAGTTACTCTATTGAAAGGCCAATCTATCACTGTATGAGGAAATACTTCATTAGTTTGAGCAGCAATCCCTTCTCTTCTCTGATCCTTATTTCTGCCCATTCATTTTATTGCTGAGAGGAAACAATGTGACTCTTGAGACTGAATTAATAATATTCTATAAATCTCTGTCTGTAGGGATGTTCACTGCCACAGAGAAAGTTATGAGAAAAAGAACTGACTAAACTGTATTCCTGGAAGTATTTTTAACGGAAACATGGCAATGACTCCATGGTGAAGGCTTAGATTATAGAATCATAGAACAATAGGGCTGGAAGGGACCTCATGAGGTCATCTAGTCCAACCCCCTGCTAAAAGCAGGACCACTCCCACTAAATCATCCCAGCCAGGGTTTTGTCTAACCGGGCCTTAAAAATCTCCAAAGATGGAGATTCTACCACCTCCCTAGATAGCCCATTCCAATGCTTCACCACCCTCCTAGTGAGAAAGTTTTTCCTAATATCCAACCTCGACCTCCCCAGCTGTAATTTGAAACCATTTTTCCTTGTTCTGTCCTCTGTTACCATCGAGAACATCCTAGCTCCCTCCTCTTTAGAGCATCCCTTCAAGTAGTTGAAGGTTGCTATCAAATCCCCCCTCAGTCTTCTCTTCTGTAGACTAAATAAGCCTAGTTCCTTCAATCTCTCCTCGTAAATCATGTTCCCCAGCCTCCTAATCATTTTTTCATTCATACCCATGTCCTTTTGGTTCCTCTTTTGTGTTAAAATAGCTACTTTTCATATAACAATTGCCATGCTTAGTCTCTAGATCAGTGGTTTTCAAACTACGGGTCAGGACCCGGTACTGGGTCGCAGGCCATCAGGTACTGGGTCACAGAGCCCCCTGCTGCTGCTGCCGCAAGACTAGAATGCATTGCTCAAAGATGTAATTGTTGGGTCCCAGGTATAAATGATTTTTTTTTTCAACTGGGTACCAAGGAAAAAAGTTTGAAAACCACTGCTCTAGATGGGAGTAGGCTTTTTCCAAAGTGGTCAAAACCATTTTTGAGGTATTTGGCTTGTGGGTTTTGGATCAGCAACATAATGCTCAGGAAAATTCTTGATAATTGCAAAGATCATTGACTATCTTCATCTACTAAGAATTCCCAAAACATCTAGCTTTCAGGAGTGAGGTACCAAAAGAAGTCTGGACCAAGTCAGATTATCTGGCAGATCAATTCAATAGTATGTTATATTAGCTTAAGTAAATATTAAATACCTTTTAAGAGACCAGATACTGATTTTTTTTAAAAACCAATACAATGTAAAACAAAACCATCAATTCAGTGCTACAAACTTATTTCTTACATTAAGGGTACGTAAAAATACTGTAGTTCTAGAATGTCTACTAATGCGTGTTTTTAAGGGAAATGGGAATCTCTGAACACAGAGAAAGTTGAGGTTTGTACGTTTCACCTTACCACACGCATAGAGTGTTAACAGAGTGAGGAAAAGTGCTCTACACTAAAATGTTCTGATCCCAGACATAAGAAGTAGAGAAAATTTCTGGCCCACTCATTTTGTCACTTTCTTTTACATGAAAAAATAGTATTGAATAAGAAATACATTGCAGAAAATAGTATGTTGGTCACTATTTATTTTATCCTTCCCTCAAAAATATACACAGAGCAGAATTCTTGCAAATTTCACTTTACTAACTGTAGACTCTACAGAAACAGATTAGAAAATCAAAGCAATCTAAATTATTAGCTCACATAATCTTTGCAAGCTAACAGTCATTGAAAGTCTTGAGCATTGGTATATTAATGAAAAGATGAAAGAGAACTACAGGTGTTTTTTTTATCAAATTAAGTGGTGGTGTGATCAGAACTTCATTAAATGTTACTTGGCCACCAACAGACTGAACACAGTGGAATGGATAGCATCATGGTGATGGGAAAGTAGCACAGATATCAAGCGTGTGAGATGGGCAAATAGACGTAAGGGCAAGGGAAAGTCTGCTTGAAGTGTAAGAATGTGCTTGGGTAAAGAGAGGAGAGAGACAACAAAAACAAGAAGAAAGGGGAGCAGAATCTAAAACAGGAGAAAGGAATGAGATGTTAATTCTTTCTTTGAAGCTTACACAAAACTCCTTGCCATGCAAGAGAACAGTCTCATCTAGTGAGGGGGCAGTGGGGAATGAATGTAATTAGAAGCCAAACTTGAATTGCTGGATGCGACTAAATCGGGGGGCCCGGACAATCTCCATCTGAGGATACTAAAGGAACTGGCTCATGAAATTGCCAGCCCTTTAACGAGGATTTTTAATGAATCTGTAAACTCGGGGGTTGTACCATATGACTGGAGAATCGCTAATGTAGTTCCTATTTTCAAGAAAGGGAATAAAAATGATCCAGGTAACTACAGGCCTGTTAGTTTGACCTCAGTAGTATGCAAGATCTTGGAGAAAATTTTGAAGGAGAAAGTACTTAAGGCTATAGAGGATAACGGTAACTGTGATAAAATACAATATGGCTTTACAAAAGGGAGATCATGCCAGACCAACTTGATCTCATTTTTTTAAAAGGATAACAGATTTTTTAGATAAAGGGAATGCGGTGGACCTAATTTACTTAGATTTCAGCAAGGTATTTGATACAGTTCCACACAGGGAGTTATTAGTTAAGTTACAGAAGATGGGGATTAATATGAATATAGTAAGGTGGATAAGGAACTGGTTAAAAGGGAGACTACAGCGGGTCATACTGAAGGGTGAACTGTCAAGCTGGAGGGAGGTTACCAGTGGAGTCCCCAGGGATCTGTCTTGGGATCGATCTTGTTCAACCTTTTTGTTACTGACCTTGGCACAAAAAGCGGGAATGTGCTAATAAAGTTTGCGGATGACACCAAGTTGGGAAGTATTGCCAATACAGAGAAGGATCGGGATACCATACAGAAAGATCTGGATGACCTTGTAAACTGGAGTATCAGGAATAGGATGAAGTTTCATAATGGGAAGTGCAAGGTCATGCATTTAGGAACAAATAACAAGCATTTTTCCTATAAGTTGGGGACGCATCAGTTGGAACGGACTGAGGAGGTGAAGGATCTGGGAGTACTGGTTGATCATAGGATGACTATGAGCCGCCAATGTGATATGGCGGTGAAAAAAGCTAATGCGGTTCTAGGATGTATCAGGAGAGGTATTTCAAGTAGAGACAGGGAGGTGTTAGTGCCACTGTACAAGGCACTGGTGAGACCCCATCTGGAATATTGTGTGCAGTTCTAGTCCCCCATCTTTAAAAAGGATGAATTCAAATTGGAACAGGTGCAGAGAAGGGCTACAAGGATGGTCTGTGGAGTGGAAAACCTGCCCTATGAGTGGAGACTCAAGAAGCTTGGTTTGTTTAGCTTAACCAAAAGAAGGCTATGGGGGGATATGATTGCTCTCTATAAATACATCAGAGGGCTTAACATCAGGAGAGGAATTATTTGAGTACAGCACCAATGTGGACACCAGAACAAATGGTTATAAACTGTCCATCAAGAAATTTAGGCTTGAAATTAGATGCATGTTTCTAACCAGTAGAGGAGTAAAGTTCTGGAATAGTCTTCCAATGGGAGTTGTGGGGGCAAAAACCATAACTGCTTTCAAAACTGAGCTTGATAAATTTATGGAGGGGATGGTATGATTAGTCTATTTTGGAAATTGACTCATATTTGGCTACGGGTGGTGGATATACACGTGGCCTAAGAGGGGAGAGTACGTGGGGTGGGTTCTGAGTTATTACAGAGAATTGTTTCTTGGGTAACTGGCTGTTGAGACTTGCCCACATGCTCAGGGTTTAACTGATCGCCATATTTGGGGTCGGGAAGGAATTTTCCCCCAGGGCTGATTGGCCTGGGCTCTGGGGGGTTTTCGCCTTCCTCTGTAGCACAGGGCATGGTTCACCTACCGGTGAATTCTCTGTATCTTAAAGTCCTTAAATCATGATTTAAAGGAGGTAAATAACTCAGTCATAGGTTGGTGGCCTATTGCTGGAGTGGGTGGGTGAGGTCTTGAGGCCTGCATTTTGCAGGAGGTCAGACTAGATGATCGTACTGGTCCCTTCTGACTTTGAAGTCTATGAGTCTATGTTGTAAAATCTGTTGAATATCCCAAAGAAAAATTAATTCCTTAAAATGTGCTGCACCTTTAGAACAAAACCAGACACATTGCCTCCCAAAATATAGGATGTGCCAATTATACCATTATTCCAGTTTCTGGCTGAGTAAGCTGTCAATTTCTGATTTTGTGACTGATAAAGAGCTAGGACTGGGAAGCAAATGCAAAACTTAGTATGCTCTTTGAGACAAAAATAGTAGCATGCCATGGCCTGCAGTCATTCATTAAAAGTGCATTAAGGAATGTTTCATTTAAAATGCATTAATATATAGAAGCAAGAAAACAACGACAGCCAGGTCATTCGGACCGGTAATAAGACCGCTTTTTACATACATTCAAATATCTTGGGTCTGATATGTCTTATATAATGTTGTGTAATTGCTTTGACAAGTCAGGCTATTTTCATAACTAAGATGGTCAGCCCTAGCCCAGCGGAAGACCAATTTTCTCATAAATTTCATCATGATGCAGGTGAATTGAAATCCTGGCTTGAGGAGCCCCCACATGCCACTGCAGCACCTGTTGTGCAGCCACCAGCCATACCCTTGGAAAAATCCACGACTCTGTCCCCCACTGCCACGTGTGTATTATTCTTTATTATTGTAGCGCCTTAAGACCCCACGGAACAAAAAGATGATCTGCCCACTCCCAGGGATCATAATCTAAGTATTAAACAAGATCGCAGATGGTTCTAGACAGATGGGGATTGTGACCGGGGCCTCCTGGGATACCCTCCTGGACGTGCAAGAATCAGGGCAAGCTGCAAAACTGGGAGCCAAACTCCCCACACACTGATGGGTGGTACTTAAACCAGTCTCCCTATCAGTCACAAACAGGGTTCTGGTTCCCCACACTGGGTACCAAGAAATCTGCCCAAAATAGAAACAGCTCCCTTTATTGCACTCCAGCTCCTCTGGCTCCCTCCTAGCCGCACGGTCCCTTAAAGATATAGGTTCCCCTGACCCCAAAGGGCCAGCCACAGCACACAGAACAATATAGGTTTGGATCTTACCCAAAATACCACACTGGTAGCCAATCCTTTAGCAACTACAACTAAAGGTTTAATATAAGAAGAAAAGAAGCAAAATATGAGAGATGTTAAAGGGTCAAAGCAAATCACATACGTACAAATGATTTAAAGTTCATGAAAACCAGTTCGCAGGCTTGTTCCTCTGGTAAACACCCAGCACCAGGGTGGGCCTCAATCCTTTGTTCAGTCTCAGAGGAATAGTTCCAGAGATGGGTGTTGCCTGTAGACTGGGGACTTGAGAGCAAGATGGAGTCGGGGCTGCTGCCTTTTATCCCATCTGGCCTTCTCCATGCTGTGTGCAGTTCTCTCCAATCAAACTGGAGTTGAGTCACATGTTCAAGGCCTAGTGGCTTAACAGGTTTTCTCCTTCGGCCCATTGTACTGGGGAGCTTCCTTAATGGGCCATTAAGGGGACAATGGCTGTAGACATTCGGTCTGGGGAATTTCCCCAGATTCACACCAATTAAAATATAACAATCATATTCCTAATTTCTAATATGATTACGAATCCTACACATAAATTATATAATCATTCCCCACAAATTATTACCTTTCTATTGACACCAAACATGGCATAGTTCCTATGGATTATAACAATTATAAAATATTAATACAAAATGATATCATAAATGGTTCCCTAAATCCGGACAGCATCACAGGGATGTATAATTTAAACAATAAGACAATACCATTTAGCATGACAGCCAAACCATCGTCAAGATTTTTGTAGGAATCATGGTGTATATGTGTACATGCATATATTCCTCCAGTTCTAAAGCACTCTATATCCCAATAATATTGCACATCTGCTACTGTATGCTGGGTGATTACTCTAGTGCTTTTACAGGAGAATAATTTTAAGGGAATCATTTTGTCTTTGATGTGTTAGTATGCAACCTCTCTGGAAAGGGGGATGGAGCACAGGAGCCAGGTGACAGCTTTGAATCAGTACTTGCTGCTGTGGATGATGGGCTCCATCATGACCTAATTCATCCCTTTGCCCAGGATTTGGCCTTTTTGACTTTAGAAGTCTCAGAAAATAGATCATTCCATTCGCTCCCTCTTATGAGAAATTCACCTCATTCAAAAAACATAGGTAGTGCTCATGACAGAAGAGTCTTTTGCCTTGTTAAGTGCATTGTGAAGGGGGTTTGGTGAATCACTGTAGCTTCCATTCTGTGTCTGAAAAGAAATTACATCTACTCAAAAAAAACTCCAGAGTCACATGAAATGATGACACAGATTTGGTGTGTAAAGAAGACAGGGAAAGAACAACAGTACATCACTGAGCTCTTTCTGCTGAATAATGCTACTTAGTTTCATAACCAGGCCCAGGAAGTAAAACCTTAGTTTTATGGAATTTGGGTATTACTAAGATGAAAAAAACAAACAAAACCAATTGTAGAATTCTCAACATTTTCATAATAAACTTTTTTTTCCAGACAGCAAAAATAAGCAATACTATGGTGTTAGTGACAATATAAGTGGCTTTTTTCTGCGCACTACAGTTATTTAGTGACTAGTAATCTGCTATCTGCAGGAGGCAAAAGCCATTTTGTATTCTAACCATGTGAAGTTTGTTACAGAGGAGAAGCACATTGTGTTCTCTCACAAGACTTTACTTTTGTTCTTTCTTGGGTTTCCTTGTCCAAAAATAAAGGTAATTTAAACTGAATGCATATAGTTATTTTTTTGTAAGGAGACTATTGGAGAATAAATCTAAGCTGACCTTTAACATGCAAATTCCTGCAATGACATTCAGCTTTCCCTCCCACTCCCTACATGAAGTCATAATAGTAGTAGTAGTAAAATTAATACTTACTGTTCAAAAATCAATGCATGAAAAGCTACGGTTTTAAAGTGCTTTACAAAGAAGTTAAGTATCATTATCCCCATTTTACAGATAAACTGACTGAATGGGGTAATAATGAGCCCCTAATAAATAGGTTTTGTAAGTGGGGATTTTATGGGGGTTTTGATCTGTGCCACGAGTGCTGTACACCTGCTGTTCCAGTCACTCAGCTGGAAAAGTGATGAGAAATCTTACACAGGGGATTGTGGTGCCATTGGATTTGTTTGGGGAAGGGGGTCTAGAGCAGGGGTTCGCAACCTTTTAAGGGTGGCGACACAGCTGGGAGCCTTCCCAGCTGTGTGCAACACACCAACCCCCCGCACCTTCAAGCAGCCCTGCATTCTAGCCCTGCAGCCCACGTCTCCTTTCCCCAGCCCAACCCCCGCATCTCTCCCCTTCTCCCCACTCTGACCCCAGGTTACCACAAGTCGGCTGCATGTGTCACAGCCCATGTGACACTATTGTGTCGCAACATAGTGGTCGAGAACCACTGGTCTAGAACTACATGCTGTATGCTCTTTCTTTGTCTATCCCCAAATTTCTCCCTTGGGCTGTTCTATGAAGAAATGGGGCCAAATCCTTAACTAGTATAACTTAGTACAAATCAACTGTCTTTAGTGAAGTGACACTGAGTTACAGCAGCTGAGGTTCTAGCCATTGATATTTACCCTCAGTCAGCAGATTTGGTGAGCTTCCAACTTTATCACCAGAGAGGAAGAACATGACATTTTTTTAACCCAACTTTTGATCCAAACTGCTTGAGCTCTGTATCTGTTTAAAGAAAGTGGGGGGCCTGGAAGAGGGAGTTAAGTACATGTCACAATTTTTTGTTCATTTCCCATTTTGTTCTGTCATTAAGCCAAATATAAACAATAAGCCTGCCTTCAGAGAATGAAACTGTAATTGCCATTTGTAGTAAGCTCACAGTCTGGCCTGATGCTTGTGGCATTTTTTGTTAATATTCTTATAAGAGTAGAGGGAAAAACAACTAAAATCCCCACTGAGAGTAGACAGTAATTTTTTCCCCTAATGCTTCCACATCATTGAGTTTGACAAATAAATCCTGTTAAATTGGGTTTCCCATAGACTTCCTTTGGTATCACTTCAACTCCTGAAGTTACCGGTAATTTAGTCTCTGTGAAAATGTCAGATCAAGGCTTCCCACAGATATTGGGGTTTATTCCCCCCCCCCTTTTTTTTTTGTTGAGGAGGAATAAGATAACACAAAGACTATGACAACACAACTATTCAAAATACAATTCTTGTGTAAATCAAGCATTTAGCGAACTCCCTGCTTTTGTATAAAGATCAAATAAATTCCCCTGTACACAGGGCATTTGTATTTATGAAAAAACCTGTCCAATATGTGAGATTGGCATGTGATTTATGATCTACTGCTAAGCATATAAAATTGAAAAATATTCACACAGCAGGTGAATTTTTATAACTACACAGTCTTTAACATTTAGGCAGCATGGCAGTATGTCAATTATTGACTCATCTCACTTGGCATTTTCCAGCAAAAATCACCACTTCGCACCTCCATGCACCCTCCAAAACAGACGTAAATGCTTATTTATGGCCACTGTATGATGGTGTGTTAAAATATTCAGCAAATAGCATAACACAAGCATAGTTTGTTTTGCACTCCCTTCTTTATCTTTACAGACTTGTTCACAGGGTACAGAGTTGCTAAATTGTTTTATACGCTTCTAAAATGATTGTAATGAACACACTCAAGGCTGGTAAACCTAAACCACGACTTGTCTTTATCCTCTTAATATCTTATTTGCAAAATCTGTTTAACTCTTTGTATTTGACTTTCAGCGATCCAAACATTTCAATGATTTTTTTCCTTAAAAACCATCCTGTGCTGCCATATGATACGACAACAATAATAAATCAACTTTAACTTAGACTTCCCAAGTCCAGATCCAGTGCCCATCAAAGTCAGCGGAATCAAGCCCATGAAAAACAATCAGAAATTTCTGGATGGTAAAAAAAACCAAACAAACATAGACAACAGAGTCCTGTGGCACTTTTAAAGACTAACAGATTTATTTATCGCATGAGCTTTCGTGGGAGAAAATCCCACTTCGTCAGACGCTTTGAAGATAGGAAAGTTACAGAGTGGGAGGAAATTAAATGCAGGGGAGTGTATGACATTTTGATTTGCTGTTACAGCCTGACCTGATGCTATGTCATACACTCCCCTGCATTTAATTTCCTCCCATTCTGTAACTTTCCTATCTTCAAAGCGTCTGACGAAGTGGGATTTTCT
>ML685813.1:3623141-3661023 GCA_007922175.1 Pelusios castaneus | reverse complement strand
GTCTTTAAAAGTGCCACAGGACTCTGTTGTCTTTCTACAATAGACTAACACGGCTACCCCTTTGGAATGTGACAAACAAACCTAGTATCCATTTATGGGCATTCCAAAATCATCATGCTTGATCAAAACAATGAATCCATATCTATATCTGGGTCCAAATCCTCCTCAAATTAAATGTTTAGTAGGAGGCTAAATCCAGTTTGCCTTACTCATTTAATTAGTCCTATTCAACTCAGTGTGAAGTTCATGTCAGCATATGGCCCTGTATGTCCCATAAACCACTCTGGGGGAATATATCCTTTGGGCACAGGTCATAGACAAAGAACTCTGCACCACTTCTGTCTTCAAAATAGACCTTACATTGCACTTCAGTGGTGCTTAGACCACGTGAGGAGCCTCTGCTCAGAAGTGAAAATCAGAATCCAACCCAAGGAAGCAATAAGCTATGGAATGCCTAAAGTGTCATTCCCCACCTGACAGAGAGGAAATGAGTCTCATCCTCCACAGCCCTGATGGAAGGCACAAGTTAGAATCTCTGGGGCAAGAGCCTGGGGGACTCCTAAAGGCTGAGTAGGGCAAGACAAATGAATTAAATTCTCTTTCTCCATTCCAATGTTCACTGCAGGAACAGAGTGGGAAGCAATGGCAGCTTTATGCATTACAGCCTCAGGAGTTGCTCTAGTTTATGCTCTATTGCAAAGTCACTCCTAAGGGACCAACACCACAGCCAATAATAGATAGAGTGCAGGGCATTCCAGCCACCATTCCTTTCTTGCTAGTTCCTCCAGACACACACTCTGCTCTAGGTCTGGGGGTAGAGTATAGTGAAGAACCATTGCAAGAGCTCCACACTGTCCTGATGCCAAGTATATTCCCTAAGCAGCATGCAACTGCTTTACAGTGCTTTGAGCCCCACCCATTATTAGAGCGCTGCACGGATACAAATGTGTGGATCTGTATCCGATCTGCATTTGCAAGAAATGGTCTGCAGATATCCACATTGTGTCCGTGGATACGGATATAATGCAGATATCCGCGGATATCTGCGTATTTGCAGGGCTCTAGTCCTCTACAGATAAAAATATGTGGATCCGTATCCGATCTGCATCTGCAAGAAATGGTCTGCGGATATCCGCATTGTATCTGCGGATGCAGATATCTGTGGATATAATGCGGATATCTGCAGGTTTGCAGGGCTCTACCCATTATAGCTCATATAGTGTAAAAGGTGTGCAGTGGGCCTGCTGTATTTAGTGGCCTCGTTAAGTAGATATATTGGAAATATGAAGGCTAAAATATTATTATAAACAATGTATTTGCCCTGTAACTAAAAGCACATTTCCTGTCAGATTCGTAGCCACAAATCTCACTATTGCTTATACAGTTTAATTTTCAAACCTGATTATGTAATGACAATTTTAAGAATAAAATCTGTTTGAAGGCTGTTATTTCCTCATCTTATGCTTACAATAAGTTTCCTAGTATTTTTTTCCAAAAGGGAAAGACACTTTATTTTAGATCTAAAGTCATTTCTTTTACATTCATTGTTGTTCTAACTTTCTAGTATTCTAATTAACTCAAGGATTTTAAAAAAAAAAATTCCTATTTCTTTTCTTTGGCTCTCATTTACTTCCTTCAGGACAAAAGCTTCTAAGAAATTGTCATCTATTGTTAACCATTCCCATTATAATGGACAAAGCTGAACAAAGTTTAAATCTTACTTACTAAATTGGTCTTGAACCTATGTAGGATACTTTTCTTGGGTCTCTAGCCCATTAGGCTTTTATACCAGCTCCTGCTCCTCTCTGTTGTTCTTCACTCTGTTCAGCGTGATTCTCCAAGCTGTATGTTCGCTTTTCTCTTTGCAAATTTTCTTATCTAACTTTAACACAACTAGCTTGTAATTTTTCATTTTTCTTTCCCCTTCTTTTTCCTTCGCTTTTGTCAATGTCTATTTTACATTCTCATAACATCTTTGAGAGGATCAGTTGTTGGGATAATATTGATGATGATTGTACTTCTATAAAATTTGTCTGTACTTCCATTAAAAATATTTGTTTATAGAAGGTGAAAGCATTTCCATAATATTTCATCGGGACTGAAACATGGTGTATGTGAGCAGTTCTAGAGTGAGTTTGTTTGTTTGTAAAATTAACAATGTAGAAAGTAACTTGTCTCCAGCTCTAGGGCTTAATCCTGCTGCCATTGAAATCAGTAGCTAAACTTCTGTTAACTTCAGAAGGAGAAGAGACCCTCTGTTTTGCAATCTTATAACTAAAAGCTTTCACTGTTACTTCTTGGAGTGCTTTTACACAGCATACTGTGAACAGTTTTGAAACTGTTTTGTTTCCTTCTCACGTATATCTTTGACCTAATGGTTTTTGCAGTCTATACATTCAGAGCTGAGAACTCCAGCTGATTGTAGGTACCATTGTGGTGCATCTCTCCATCTACAGGTATGACACACACTCCATATATATGTGTGATTTTAATTTAATGTATTAGTCACTTGTTTTGGATGACATATCTCACTCATGGCTCCGTCATTTGTAAGTAATGCAATCATTCATATGCATGCCAATAAAAGCTTCATAATATCCTCCCATGGTGTCCTGTATTCAAGGCTGTCCCTGTGGGTGGGTCGAAAGGGGCGATCGCTCTGGGCCCCACGATTACATGGGCCCCGCGCTGTCCCGCTCCCAGCGGGACAGCACGGGGCCCACGCGCACCGCAGCCTCTCCTCCCACAGCCACCCCACTGCCTTCGGCAGCGAGGCGGGTCGGGAGGGCTATGCCCGGCCCCTGGGCCGGCCCTCCCCTCCCCCAGGGCAGAGCAGGCAGGCCCAGGGGCAGAGCATGTGGGGCCCGGCCTCTGGGCCGGCCTGCCCCACATGGCCGGCTCCCTGCCGCAGGTGGCCTCCCGGCCCAGGCCCGGCTCTCTGGGGGATGGAGCGGGCCGGTCAGCCCGCCATGCTCCCCTCCAACATGGGGGCAGGGCCCCGCTTCAGCCAATTGGCCCTGGGCCCCACTCCCTCCACGGGACGACCCTGCCTGTATTCTGTGGATGTGTGTTTATCCGTAAATACATATAGATTCACAACACTATATGTCTACATCTGTTTTTAAAGGCACAGAAAATATATTCTAAGACATACAAACCCTCATGCCTCTAGGATAAGCTAAGTGCTAGCTGATAAGAGGTTAGGAAGTAACTTTCTATATAAGTAAGGTTTCTACAATTAACTTCCATGGTGTTTCTTGCATCTTGTGAAGCTTCTAATTCTGGAAGTGGTCAAAAACCAGAGACTGTACTTAGTGGGCCACTGAACCAATCCATTGGCAATTCCTATGTTCCAATGAAAAATGGATTATTTTAGTGGCTGCCTTACTTCATTTTCTAATCTGGGACGTCCCCAGTAACATGATATGTGCTGTAACGCTGGAGACAAAACTCCACATATGTCTGCATTGAGGGCTGCACTTCAGCGCTGCCAGATCAATCGTGGGATCAACTGAGCAGCAGTGGAGACCTGGTGCAGCATAGCGGGGACACTGCTGTAAACAGAAGCAGTGCGGTGTGGGTGTGTGGCAGTAAATAGAAGTTGGGAAGTCGACAAGAGATATGAAAGCTTCGCAGAGTAGCTTGCATATCTCCTTTCAACTATCACCAAATTTTGCCAGCATTGTAGACATAGTCTCCATCTGTGGATTTCATTCTATAAGACTAATTGTTTTTAGTCTGTAGCTGAGCTCCCACAGACATCGGTGGGAGCTTCATGCAAGAGTCAAGGCTATAATATAGCCCCTAATGTAATACCTCCCTGTTCCCCCACCAAAATGTTGTGTTACAAATGAATTAGCAAATATAAAAGCCTTCCATTCGTACACATTGAGAAATCATAATCCTAACCACTAGCTCATAAACTGTAAGGAAGAATTATTTTTTTAAACACACAAACTGTTGTATTTCAATTGATTTGTGTGGAACACAAATATTCTCAGTGCTCTTCTGAGACTGAGCAATGAAATGTAACGGCTCACTGGACTAGCCATAAAGCATGCCTGGCACTTTGATGATTTGGTGGCTAAAGACTTGCTCCTGGGAAGGAATAAAACAACAGATCCTGACTCCAAGGGGAAGCCCATTTCCTGTGATTTATACACTTATTGCAGTGAATAAACACTAAAGCTATTGTGATTGCCCATTGTAAAGATCCTGTCCTCTGAAGTAACCTGTCTTTTTTCCACTGTGGTATCTGACTCTAAACAATAAACCTATAGAAGGTGACTGTAAAAGTAACAGATTGTCAGTAGCAGTCAGAGCTGTCATTGTTTTTTTTACTGCCAGTTGTTTGAATTTTTAAATTTACAAGCCAGAAAACCTGCTGCCTTTCATTTGGTCTTGTTGCAATCTTAACAAAATTCAAAACCAAATTACAGTGAAAGATCAGTGATAAATCTCCTATTAGTTGTTATACACTCTTATGAAATACTGTTTCAATAGATTTATGAACATGTTCACGTGACCTGTCACTGCTGAGTTCAAAGTTAAAAATTGTACATAGCTTAGGGAATGCATTAATATACCAGGGTAGGGGAAATATTTTTGACTTTTGTTACAATTTTCACAATGGATTCTGTAAGCAGTTAAGAATGTTGCATAGTGAAAAGTACTTGAACTTGAACAGACAACATGCATAAATACAGTACACAGATTAACATCAATCTACCAGTTCTCTTCTCTAGATGGGGAAATAAATGATCACTAGATTTTTATACTCTTATCCTATTTCTCTCTCTTCTTTGTGGACCGGTGTATATAAGCACAATGACAGGATGGGAAGACTGCAGATAAGAGTTCCTGCAGCAGAACCCTTGTTACTGAATGATTTAAAAAATGATCAGCTTTACAGGGCAAGGTTGCTTGCTTCAGGTACAATATTCAGCACTTTTCAAGTAAAAGGATGAGCATGAAGGACCTCTGAGTGAGAGGGAGTATGCAGTGAAATCCACGTTTACCAACATTTACCAGTTTAAAAGCTAGTCCCTCCAAGTCTAATAGTGGATTTCACAGTTTCCCTTACCATTCTTAGTTGTTCAATCCATTCTTTTTTTCATATTCAAAAGCAAGATGTTTATGAAGATAAATGTGGGATATTAAAAAAAAATCTTTTTTAATAGAGTGAAAACAAGCCTCTTTGATTTTTGAGCTTTGCTTATTATAGGCAATATTACAGGCTAGGTTAATTTTGAAATAGAAGTGCAAGATACAGATTACGCTATTTTTATAATATACCTTTTCATTTCAAAACTGCCTGGGCTGCTCAAATTTTTATCGTGTGTTTGCCTGTAAAATGAAGCAAAATCTGTCACACCAATGAACCTAACATTCCAGAAATTGGTATCTAAGCTTTTTCCTTTGATATTTGCCTGTGTCCTGATTGTACCCTCTCCTAAGCTGGACAGGCAGAAACACATAGATGGCATCATGTGATATGATGAGAATAGAACTCATCATAAGCATGGAGTCTTAACCCTCCCTTCCCCACAAGGAACACGCATCTGTCCAGATCCAATCTCTCTCTTTAAAGCAGGGGCTGTACTGAGAAGGCTGCTACAGTTTGATTTTGATTACACATCTTCATGGATAGACAATTTGTGGATACATAGACACATTCATTGTTACTTCAGACTCATTGATTTTTATAAATTAAAGAGCTCAAGTCCCCTTTTTTCTGTTTATCTCTTCTCCATTTGCACCTTTGCTCTTTCTGACTTGATTTTTTACTGCAAATTCCAGTATCTCACAAAGTAAATTCAGGATTACTGTATCCAGCAACAGGGATCTAGCAAATTTAATTTATTGTGTAGGTTTTCCATGCTGAATAAAACAAAATGTACAGGGCCAGAACCTCTGCTGCTGTAAGTCAGATCATGATCTGGATCACAGTAGCTATCTATATTTAAATATCAACAATCCAGTTAAGTTTTTAAAAAATCATCATAAAATGGAGAAATGCATCTGAACATCATCATCTCTCTGCTCCCATACGTTTTCATGGGTTCATCTCTGGGTCTCTATTTTTTTTTCCTCCTATACTTTCTCTTCCTCCTCCAATGTATACCATTCTCAAAGACCCCATATTTTACTTACATTCTCAGCTCAGCAAGGCTGAGAGTGCTTCACTCCATAGCCCATCAATGCCAGTCCTGTATATCAGCCAGAAATGCTTATTCCAGAGCTAATCCCTTCTCTGGTGCCAAGGATGCTGCCTCCATTGAATTCCCTTCCCCCGTCAGTCAGGGAGGTGATGACTGAACTCCTATCCCATTACATGTTCAAACATACATTACCCTAGAGCCCATATAATCAGGACTCCCAGCAGGTAGAGCCAAGAAGAGATCTTACTTAGATCACAATAGTCAATTTTCATCTCATAACGTACATGTCCTTACAAACAATGACCTTCACTTTGGCTTTAAGTTCAAAGAGTAAAAAGTTTTCAGGCTGTCTGTAACTTTCCAGTTGAGTGGATTTAGCAGGCACACAATCTAAATGCCACATATGATAAAAATAGCACACAATTCTCTTACACCTGCACAGAAGCTGGAAGTTCAGTCCCACAAAAATCTGAGGTCATATACATTTGGCAAACTATGGGCTCTCTGCACCCATGGAAGGCAGCAGGCGTTCCATGTACTGGTAGAAATTACAACAAACAAGGAATCCTGTGGTACTTTTAAAGACTAACAAATTTATTTATTGCATGAGCTTTCGTGGCTAAAATCCCACTTCATCAGGCACATGAAATGGAAACTACGGTATGGTAGAAAGTAGTATTTTATCCCAAAAGCTTGCCTATTTGGATTCCTTTAGTTTGACTTTCATTTTACAGTTTAACAGTATGACAGCTTATGCTTAAATATTATCTTTTTTATGTTGTTCAATATAATAAAGCAAAGTTATGATAAAATAGACAGTGTTATTACATTGCCTCTTTTTATTCCCATTGATTCTTTTTCATGAATCATCCTACTGAAAATGTCATAGGTTTATGTCAGTCACAACAGGATAAGAAGAATTTAAAATGACATTTAAGTGTATTATATTTAAGTAGTATTGAATGTATTTACTTGCTGAATCTAAGGGTCACGGTTAAGCCCCACAAAAGGAGGAAAAAGAAGATCTTTCCTAACAAGATATTCTTCCTATATCGTTACAGGTCTGTGCTGCTGTTCTGCATGATAGTATTAGTAATGTGAACATAAGTATACAATAGCGCTATTTCTAGAAATTGTGGGTGAAAGGAGAAATCCCATCCTTTTTATGATGAAAGTCTGTTTGCAGCTGCATCGGTAGCTGAATCTGATTTGAATCTGTCAACATCTGTTCTTATTATAAACCCCTAAATTTATGGCAGTGTTTTTATACATATAGCTTGTTAAAAAATAAAAACGTAGCAAGCCCATTATATATTTAGAAAATCAGCAGCCTCAGAAAGGGGGAGCTAGAAGGAAGCTTTCCTTATCGATTTCCTTTAGCTAACAAATCCAGAATTTTAATGTTCTTTAATACTTTGGATGAATGGTAGCAAATTAACTGGCTGTTGTCTCTGACTGTTGTCTTCAGTCAGAATAATACACTGGGCAGAATGTCCATTGGAATAAATCTACATTGTTCCATTACAGTCAACATTGTTGTGCCAGACTTCACCAGCTGAGGAGCTGGCCTTTTGAGTTCCAGTAGTCCTTATTACAATGCTTTTTTTTTTTTGGTGATGGTATGAAGGGGTATGGTGTTCTGGCACTTTTTTTGCCAGCCCCGCTGCCCAGCTGAGGCAGTGGGATCAGCAGGGAAAAGGAGCACGCTGCTGGAAGAAGAGGTGTGGCACAGGAAGAAGAGGGATGGGAGAGGCATTTTTCAAATTTACTGTCAAGATATGAGTACCAGCACCTTTTTTTAAAACAACAACAAAAAAAGCATTTCCTTATTATCCAAATATCTCAAAGCTGTTAATTCATTCAACATGCTTGTGAGATGATTAAATAATTTCCCCTAATTTAGAGATGTAGGACATGGCTTAAAGGACTGATTTTCAAAGATAGGTGTTAATCATTACAAATGTTCTAATATGTGAGGAGACACGTAAATGGCCACTTTGACAAAATTTGAATAGCTTTGGAATCACTTTTTTTAAGGGAGCATGGCTTATTGCTTAAAGAGAGAGATGGAAAGTTATGGTTCTTTTCTGATTTGCTGTGAGACCTCAAATGACTGAAGACATAACTTGAAAGAATGAATCCTGCAGTTATACATACTGTAAATAGCTAGTGAAGTCTAGTGCCAGAACAATCTTACTGGGGATGCATGTTATAAGTAAAAGCGCAAGAATTAAATAGATGACATTTCTAATTTCCCTTTTTTCAGTGCTTGTATGGTGTCTTGCCATCCTCTCTGGTAATAATGGATATGCCCAAATTATGACTGCCTGACTAGTGCTCTCTTAAATCATCAATAACTAAAATAAGATCTAATTTGTATGTTCTTATTGCATTGTTTATAAATTAGCCAGGACTGATTAGTTTTGAATGTTGTTGGTAGTCAAGGATGTGATGTGTTTCAAATAGCTGCATGTTCTGTATTGGACTGAACATGCTCCCAATGAAGTCCATGACTAATTTTCATTTGATGAGTCGAGCAGATTTGGGTTCTAAATCTTTCAAGGAGTATGAATCTATGTCTCTCAATCTTGTCCATGCCAAAAATACCAACAGTGATTTTAGATCGGATGTAGCATGTAGGTGCTTGCCAGCATTTCTGCACTTAAAACCTGTCAATGTATCAATTATAAGTCTTTGTTTTTAGGGAGTTTCCTGGCACACAAAATGAAGAGTAATCATTTTTACATTTTGGCTCTTTTTAAAGTCCAGGAGTGTAAAACAGGAATAGAAATTTGTGGTTATGAATATTTTACAGTTGGATTTAAAGATGTGATGGGTGTTTTTTAAATGAAATTTTTTGCTTATTAATTTTACACTATGGTCTACCTCAGCTGAGATACCAAAATGTTAAAAAGAAGCAATTTTGCATGAGCACTTTTCATTAGAATTTCCCCTATAGTCACTGTATAGAGACTTCAATATTTAGCCAATACATGATAACTAAGGCCCTACTTGAATCACAAGATGATTAGCAAATAATTATGGCTGAGTTGCAGACAAACTTGGAAAATCACAGAAAAGTAATAATGGACATTTATTATATGCAGTGATTTGGAAAAGCTGGCACAGGCCTTGTCACTGGGGGAGGGAGGGCACTGAGGACAGAGGGAGCTCCCGTCTCACCCTGCTCTGGCCAGTCTGCCCAAGGGGTGGAGAGGCCGGCTGGCACAGGGGCCTCCGATGCAGCCCCCCAGGCCTCGCCCATCAGGCAGAGTGAACAGGGGTGGACGCACCCCGCTCTGCCCCCCAGGGGTGAGCCAGCTGGCCCAGGGGTGGGCGCTCAGAGTCCAGCCTCTGTCTCAGGGCCCTGTCCCCACCCCCAGCACCAATAAGGCAGGAGTGCTCTCAACCATGTGTGTAGAAATACATAACCTTTCTGCAGGAAATTCCCCTTAATTAAGTAAATTAAAACTATTTGCAGTTACTGGGACATTCAGACCCTTGGAATTGGAGATGGAACCCAATGCACGGGGGCACCTGCTGTGTGGGTGCTGTGAAAAGAACAAACATGACCATCATGCTAACAAGGGCCTGAGTGAATCAAGAGTGGAGGGAATGGGCTTCAGCATCTGGCCATAGGCAAATGAGTTAGTATTTCTCTCCCAGAAAATGCTAAAAAAGGCACCTGAGACCAAGTCAGTGGATACATAACCAGAAGTGTGCTAGGCTTGGCTTCAATTAAGGTCTTGCTATAGTGAGACCATAGTTAAGTTTGTGTCAGAATTTTCTTGTATGGGGTTTGCACCCTAGTGTCTCACCTTTTTTCAGAGCTCTTCATTGTAAACATGGCATGTGAGTTTGAAAGAATTTTCAGCCCCTAATTAATATATATGTGGAATGATCTCCAATGTATATTTGGTATGGATGGGTCGGGTGGATGCGTGCGTATACACACAAAGTTGATTTTTGTGTAGCACAGCTATCTACCAGCATTTCACTTGTTAAATGGCATTGGCAACCATTTTAAAGTATATTTGTGTATAGGAAAATCATAATTTTGTACTAATGCAATGTACACAGGACGGGATCTGTACTGATTTTCCATCATGGCAATCATTTCTGTACATAGATGCATTAAAGATTACACTTTTCTAGACCACCTGCAGGGCCAGATTAACACCCTTGTGGGCTCAAGGCTATAAGACTTTGTGGGGCCCTAACTGGCCACCAGCCATCCTGGGGTCAGGAGAGTGGGTGTCTGGCACCTGGGGGCCATACTTAAATTGGTGCCCTCTCTCCCCCCGTCAGCTGCAGCACACTGTGGGAGGGGTCTGTGGGACCATGTGCCACTCCCTCTCCCTCCACCATCAACAGCAGCAGCAGTTCCCCGCAGGGTCAAGGAGAGTCTGTGCACCCTCGTCCCACTCCCCCCCCCTGCTGTGGGGGTGGTGAGGCAGCCATGACAGATTCTCTGTGGGTGTCTTCTAATGCCCAGGTCAGGGTTGGGGGACATCCTGCCTGTCTGTGACCTGTGATAGCCTAGGCAGTGAGGCTCCTGCTCTCACATTTCCTTATAGCCTCCCACATCTTCCCTTCCCTTAGAGTGTTCCCCCCAACTCACATCTACCTCTGCTCCAGCTTCCTTCCCACAGCCACTATCCTCCCTGTCCTGATTCCCCTGCATCACATCCCCACCTCTAGCCACCCACTGCCCCTTGCCCCCTCCCTTCCTGTCCTGCACCTTCACCTCCTCTGGCCCCTCACATACCTGTTCCCCCCCACCCCCACCCCAGTCTCTGCCCTTCCCCCTGCCACTTTTCAGCCCTCTTGTGGCTCTGGCTACCAGAAGTCCAGACCGAAGCAGGCTTCATCCCCTGTTCTGCAAAGGAAGGCAGCTGGTTGCAGCTTCCCAGGATGGGGCGGTGGGGCAAATCCACAGTCAGCTCAGCTGAGAGCAGCCTGGAACTCCTGCAGCCAGGGAATATGACTGGGAGACTACACTTCCTGGAGCAGGGGAGGAGTGAAAAGGTTTCTCCTACATTCCCTCCAAGCAGTGCCTCCCTGGGAGCAGGGACAGCTGGGCCTGGATTTTTTTTGGGGGGCCCCCATTGGCCTGGGGCTCAGGACTTCAGCCCCTAAAGCCCCTCATTAATCAGGCCCTGACCACTTGCAGTGCTAAGGCACATCAGGTACTCATTTCTGCATTTGGAGCTCCAACTGACAACAGTGAATGGATCAATGGCAGCCAGTCATGGCCCCACATCTGGCACTGAAGTTTCATAGAATCAGAGAATCATAGGCAAAAGTGTTTTGGCAGCGAAGGCTGCCATGAGCCACGATGGCGCAGGACAGATTGTCCATTTCAAAGTGCAAAACTGCATTCTTTAGGAACTAGTATTCAAAAATACAATCTTCATTCAGTTCAGTGGAGCAGCTTTATAATTTATAGCACCTGATAAAGCGAGAAGATGTGATATGAAATAGCTGAAGTAATTCTTCCCTCTATATTAAAATGCACCTTGCGCATCAGAGCCTTAACACCTCTTAACATATGTATCTGGTAGATAAGTAAACAATTTTGACTTGAAATGGAAATTTTAAAGATAGTGATGGTTGCCCCACTGATGTGGGGGTTTGGGGTTGTTTGGCACAGGAAAAAGGAAGCAGCTATAGAAGAATGAAAAGCTTTTGTATAGCTGTTGTTGGAGCAGATATAGTGAGATGAAAGCTATCATTTTAAAGAAAGGTTCTGAGCCATGAACTTTTCTGAGAGATTGAGTCAGGCACCAGTGAGCATAGGTATGTCAAGTGGAACAGCTCCTTATTCACAGTAGAAGAGAGAGAGGCAGCAGGGGAGCCAAGAATGGGATTTTCAAATGAGTCAGAATTGGTTAGGCATGCAACTCGCATTGAATCCTATTGAGATTTGGGTTCCGAACTGCCTTCGATGCCTTGGAAAATCTCAGCCCAAGTCTTTAGTCACATGAGTACGAGTGTAATTCACACTGCTGCTCACAGCCAGTGTCACTGGGCTTCACATGGGGCACTACATGTGCAGTGGAGATCAAGGTGGAATTAACAACCATCATTCCCAATTCACAGGCAGCCACAGGACTCAGCTCATCCTCGCTTCAGCTGCTACTCTAGCCTGTTTTTGTTTGTTTCTAGCATAGATCTAAATCCAACACTCTCTTCCTAAAACTGTCCTTTATGCTGGCTAGTATGGAACCCACGTCAAACTCTGTTTCACAGCATGCTGCTTATCTGACCACACTTTCACCCATTTAAGATCTATGGGTCCTCCACTAAGAAGGGTGGGGATTGAAGCATTTCCAAATGAAGGATGAAGTTAAAGCAAAAAAACCTACTTGTCTTTCCACTGCTTCTTGGCCATTAGCAGCCAAACACTTGTTGCTTGTGCAAGTAAGAATTAATGCTAATTTTAATGATCTTGCACACAAAAAATGTCCATGCTAGTTGATCAGATATGATATCAAAGTGCTTTGCATGAGTAAAGGTATTGCTGCCTATAAGGAACATTGCTCCATATTTCCTATTCCAAGATCCTGTTTTCAGTTCCTCATAACTTTTGTCAAACTTTAACCACCAGGCTGAAATTTTCCCTGCTATCTGTCTGCCTCAGACAACACTTTTTTTTTTTTTTTTTTTTTTGGGGGGGGGGGGGGAGATTGATCCGAAACAGTTCTGCCAGGTTCACCCCCCCAAAAAAAATATTCTTACAATTTTTTATTGAGGAAATCTAACACCTTCATGCTTTGGAGCAGGGACTTGTATTTTGGCAGGGATGCACCTTTTGTGTCAGGGATGCACCTTTTGCAGTCTCTGTGAATATCTGCTCACCGTTAGCCAATTTATAAGCCTTCGAAAACCACATCCTCAGTGATGCTTGTTAGTGTTTGGAAACTAAATGTCTCTGAAGAGTCCATTTGCACAGAGCATGCTCCAACTCAGAGTTGAAGGAGCCGAGTAGGACGTTAACTGCAACTGCTACTCCTGGCTGTTGTGTGCTGCTGTGGCACCATGCACTGAGAATGAGAGCTGTGAGACTGTTTCTCCTGTGCTCTCAGTGCTCCCCCGCTGGTGTCCAGGCAATGTGGTAGGAGAAACTATTTGACTTAAATGAAAAAGGGACAAGAACTGGACATGGAGTGGACACTGGCAATAAGAACTGGCAGAGTGGATGGATAAGACTGAGCCAGGAAGTCAGTGATGAGGAGCCAGGAGTATGGAAGTGACAGACTGGAGGATATGGGGCAGAAGAGGCATTAAGCTGAGTGGGGCAGAGTAGGGTCTGTGACCACAAGAGACCCTCCCCTCCAGAACCTGAAATGGGATCCAAGATTCCTGAGTCTCATCATGACTCTACTGTCAGCAAATATGTGTAAAACCTTTTCCCAGGTTGGTTCACATAGATGATGACAACCTACTGTTGCTATTAGCTCAATTGACAAAGAAGCTCTGCAGTGGATCTAAAGGTTCCAACCTTGCTGATGATCCAGATATCTGCCTACGTGACACCCCCAATGGCATTTCTAGCTTTTTTCCAGTTTGCTTTTTTAAAAAACCTAGGGAAATACATACAAAAACCTACATTAAAATAATGTTAAGTTTGCAAAGTCAAGTGCTCAAAAATGAGGAAATGTCAGAGTTAAGGTTGCATCTGCAACCTTAATTCAGCCCATTTGTGCATGTGTGTTATGGTACAGTCTTTAATTACATGATCACATACTATTTTTTGCATAGGACATCTCTGATGACCATAGAGCACATTTTTAAGGTAGTTTTTGTCTATTTTGTATATTGTCGGAGTGTGTTTGGGGGCCAATTAATTAAAGTGAATAATGCGGCATTATAGAATTGTATGAATGAAGTAAGCCTGTTCACCAATTTTAAATACTATTCGTCCCATACAATAGCAAGAGAAAATAGAGCAGTTGTGGTTTCTGTCTCATTCAGCAACCTAAGATAATTTTGTTTGGGTGCTTTTTTTCAATGTGTGTTATGCTTATCTAGAATTCAACAGATGGGGTATTTGCAGTAGAGGTAGAGAGGTGTTAGTAGTTATACAAGGTGCTGATGAGACCTCATCTGGAACATCTTATGCACTTCTGCTTCCCCATGTTTAAGAAAGATGAATTCAGACTGGAACAGGTTCAGAGAAGGGTTACAAAGATGATCTGTGGAATGGGAAACTTGCCTTATGAAAGGAGACTTAAAGAGTTTGGCTTCTTTAGTCTAACCAAAAGAAAGTTGAGTGGAGATATGATTGTTCTCTCTTAATACAACAGAGGGGTAAATATCAGGGAGGAGAGGAATTATTTAAGCTCAGCACCAATGTGGACACTAGAACAAATGGATATACACTGGCCAACAGGAAGTTTAGACTTGAAAATACATGTGGGTTTCCAGGGCCGTCCTTTGGGGGGGGGGGAATGGGGCGATCACCCCGGGCCCTAAGTTACGTGGGCCCTGCGCTGTCCCACTCCCAGCGGGGCAGTGCGGGGCCCGGACCACACTCCCCCCACCCACAATCGTGCTTCCCCCTGCTCCCCACGGCCTTCAGAAGCGAGCCGAAGGCAGCGGAGTGGGCCAGGAGCCCTGCTCCCCGCCCCCATGGCGGAGCAGACAGGCCCTGGGGCAGGGCTGGTGTGGGGTCCTGGCTGTGGCTGGGGCAGTGGCAGCCTCACCTGGGGCTGGCTCCCCTTGGGCAGGCAGCCTCAGCCTCAGCTGCCCGGGGCCGCAGCCTCAGCTCCCCACTGCCTGGGACCGGGGCCATGGCCTTGGCTTCCTGCCGCCCCCTCCCCCCGGGGCCACGGTTCCCCTCCGCCTAGTGGGTGGCCTCAGCTTCCAGGGCCATCTCCCCGGGGGGCGACCGGGGTCCCTGGGGGGTGGAGCAGGCCGGCCTGGTGCATTCCCCGCCAGCATGGGGGGACAGGGCCCACCTAGGGCAATTGGCCCTGGGCCCCACTCCCCCCAAGGGACGGCCCTGGGGGTTTCTAACTATCAGAGGAATGAAGTGCTGGAATAGCCTTCCAAGGGAAGCTGTGTGGGCTAAAAACCTAGCTAGCTTCAAAACTGAGCTTGATAAATTTATGGAGGGGACAGTTATGAAACAGCCTCGTTTGGCATCTTTGACTACTGGTGGTGGATTTGCCAATTGCCTGAGATGGGACATTTGATGGGGTGGGTTCTGAGGTATTACAGAGAATTCTTTCTGGCTGGTGAGTCTTGCCCACATGCTCGGGGGTTTAACTGATCGCCTTATTTGGGGTTGGTAAGGAATTTTTCCCCAGGGCAGATTGGCAAAGGCTCTGGATTTTTTTTTGCCTTCCCCTGTTGCATGGGGCACAGCTCTCATACTGGTAGATTCGCTGTACCTTAAAGTCTTTAAACCATGATTTGAGAATTTAACCACTTACGTATGACTGAGTTATTAATTACAGGAGTAGGTGGGTGAGGTTCTGTGGCCTGCATTGTGCAGGAGGTCAGACTAGATGACCAGGTTGTTCCCCTCTGACCGTAGAGATTGAGTCTAACTGCAAAAAGTAAAACTGTTTTATTCTATTCAGTACTTTTTCCCCCCGCCAGATTACAAGGAAGAATTCCCTAGGGCTTATTGCTGCTAACTTTTTTGTTTGTTTGTTAAGAAAGTGCTGATTGCTGCACAGGTAAGATTTTTTTAAAATTATTCACGATGTGTTTTGACTCATGTCCCAACCTGATGATGTCTGGCAATCTAGCGAATAGTATTGTAGTCTAAAAAACCTGACCTATCTTTTAAATAAGCTCACATCAACATAAAATAGAATTATACATAGGTTACACAGTTCCTGTAGCATCCTTACCTATTCCCCATGGCCTGCTATGAGGAAGTTTCTTGACATGACAAGTATTCAAATGAAGTAAGTCTTGAGCTGTTTCTCTTGGGATCATTCCAGGGAAATGCAGATTAATTTGCACTTCCTCAAAAATAAAGTGACTAAGGCCTTGTACACACTGCAAAGTTATTACACGATAACGGTCCACACACAAATCCATGTTGTTGCGCGGTAACAGCCATCTTACCGCGCAACATGTAAACCACCAAAACGAGGGTGGTAGCGGCTACCGTTGAACAGCTATTCTGCGATAGTTCGTGTGTGTACGGTTGCCGCGCAATATGAAACCTCCGGAGATGTCCCAGAATTCCAATTCCATCCCTTCTGCACTTCCTTCTGCGCTCTGTGGCTGTGACGTGACTGTACCCGCCCTCCCATCATTCCCGGGAATTTTTGAATTGTTCACTCTTCCTGTTTGCTTGGCGTGGAGTGCAGCTGCAGCTGTGTACTACAAGAGCAATGATGGCTCAACGCAGCAAACGTGCTCCAGTCTGGACCACAGCTGAGGTGCTTGATCTCATAGGCATCTGGGGAGAGTCCGCTGTGCAGGCACAGTTACGTGGCAGCCGGCGGAATTTCGATATTTTTGGCCAGATTTCTCGGGCCATGGCAGAGAAGGGGTACGAGAGAGACACTCTTCAGTGCAGGTCGAAGGTGAAGGAGTTGCGGATTACATACCACAGAGCCAGAGAGGCAAAACGGCACTCCAGCTCAGCGCCGGCTACATGCCGATTTTACAAGGAGCTGGAAGCAATCCTGAGCGGGGATCCCACAACCACCCCAAAAGCTCCTGTGGACACGTCGGCACCCCCCCATGAAAAGGATACCGGAGCAGACGGTGACGAGCAATTCGTTGACGAGGACATGGAGGTGGAGGATGACCTGGAGGGTGAAAGCGGTGCAGCCGACCTAGGGAGCCAGGAGCTGTTCTCCACGCCACCCGACATGTGCTGCCCAGATTCCTTCTCCATACTGTCTTCGGATGCAGCAGAGGGGAGCTCTGGTAAGTTTCATCAGAAGTGGCTTCTATGCTAGCTGGATAAGCTTTGTGGGCAAATGAAGAGCGGGCGAGAAATAGGCGTTTTGAGTTTCATCCTTTCTTTTATGGATGGGGGGGTCTACCCCGCATTACATGAGCAGTGCATCAATGCATGCTGTTATTGTCAAGAAATCCTCTCCGTTGAGTTCACTGAAGGTGTCCTTGATGTACTTCCACAGCCTCCTAGTTAAATTTGATGAGAGAGCAACTGTTTCCCCTCCCCCATAGAGGGATACTCTCCCTCGCCAGTTGCAAAGCACAGCAGCGGGAACCATGACTGCGCACAAGCCTGCTGCGTACGGTCCTGGCTGAAAACCAGTGACATGCAGGATATGCATTCTGGCTTGCAGAGGCACTCTGAGCAGCGAGATATCGGCTTCCATGGCAGTGCAGTATGTGAACTAATCGCCCAAAGCACTGCAAATAGTTCACGGAGCTGTGTGTCTTGTCTCGGCAACCCGAACCTCCCTTTGCAAAAGCCCTTTCAGTCCCCGGCAATGCCCTGTCCAGTGGGCACAGTGGAATGTGGCAGGAGAGCATATTACCGGCTCCTTAACCAAAGTGAAAACAATAGCACTACTTATAATGTTTCATTTTTCCTTAGAAACGACCTTCGCCGGTCGGTGGTCTGTGCCAGCTGACCGGCTGAGACAGATAAGGAGGAGGCCTCGCAGGAGCAAGGGGGATATCTTCCAGGAGCTGATGCAGTCCAACGAGGCATCAGCAAGGGAGACTAGACAATGGAGGCAGGAGTGCCGGCAGGAGCACAAAGAGAACAATTTGAAGAGGCAGAAGCAGAAGGATGCCCTCATAAGCATCCTACAGGAGCAGACCCAACTGCTGAAGATCATGGTTGGTCTGCAGACCCAGCTGCTCCAGGCTTGCCCCCCCTGCAACCACAGCAACACTTTCTGTCCCCCATGCCTCATTCTCCCTCAAAGCAGTTCTTTGAAGACCAGGGACCCTCCTGGTACAATGTTACATCCACTCCTGCACCAAGCTATGGCATTGAGACACACACCTACATGCATCTATAGCCCCTTTTGCAGGCACTGCTTACTGTAAATATTTAATGTTTTATAATAATAAAATTGAATCACTTGAACTTTGCACAGTGTCTTTATTGATATACAATAAGATTAGTTGTTGCATGTTTAGTATTCACTCATTGAGCATTCGCCCACCGGCACCGTCCCCTCCACCCCGCAATCAGAACCCAATAGTGCTTGGGAACACTACTGCACAGTGATGCAATGCGTCCTATGAGTCCCCATCACTAAAATGCACCCTAAGTGCCTCCCTTATGCGGACGGCTCTCAGCTGTGCTCCCCTGATACTCCTAGTGGCTGGCTGCTGGAAGGCAAACTCTAGCCACTCAGCCTCCACATCCCATGAAGGGGGAAATTTCTCTCCCCTATTTTCACAGAGGTTATGCAGGACACAGCACGCCGCAATGACGGCTGGAATGTTGTCCTCATTCAAGTCTAGCCTCCCATATAAACAGCGCCAGCGGCCTTTTAAGCGCCCAAAGGCGCACTCTACGGTCATTCAGCACCGGCTTAACCGGTAATTGAAGCGCTCCTTGCTGGGATCCAAATTTCCAGTATAGGGCTTCATGAGCCCAGGCATCAGTGGGTAGGCTGGGTCTCCTATGATGACTATGGGCATCTCCACATCCCCAACAGTAATTTTATCATCAGGGAAGAAGGTCCCTGCCTGCAACTTCCGGTACAGGCCCGTGTTCCGGAAAATGCGAGCATCATGCACCTTACCCGACCACCCCGCATTTATGTCCGTGAAACGACCCCTGTGATCCACGAGTGCCTGAAGCACCATGGAGAAGTAGCCCTTCCTATTAATATACTCAGTCGCAAGATGCTTCGGAGCTAGAATAGGGATGTTCATGCCGTCTATTGCCCCTCCACAGTTCGGGAATCCCATGGCCGCGAATCCATCGACGATCTCCCGCACATTGCCCAACGTCACTGTCCTCCGGAGCAGAACACGATTAATGGCTCTGCACACTTGTGAAAGTGCTAACCCGACGGTCGACCTGCAACTCCAAACTGATTTGCGACCGAGCGGTAGCAGTCTCGAGTCGCCATTTTCCACAGCGCGATTGCGACACGCTTTTCCACGGTGAGGGCGGCTCTCATTTTGGTGTCCTTGCGTCGCAGGGCAGGGGCTAGCTCCTCACACAGTTCCATGAATGTGGCTTTCTGCATTCGAAAGTTCTGTAGCCACTGGTCATCATCCCACACCTGCAAAACGATGCGGTCCCACCACTCGGTGCTTGTCTCTCGTGACCAGAACTGGCGGTGCACCGTGTGCAGATGCTCTGTGAAGGAGCTCAGCAATGCGGTCCTGTTGTTCTGCATGGCAGTCACCAGCCCAGGGTCATCTGAATCCTGCTCTGATTCAGAGCTGAACGCATACTGTGCCACCAGCCGAGATGTATTCATTATGCTGAAGGCGACAGTCGAGATCAGACCTGGATCCATGCTGCTGCAAAAGGACTTCCGGGAAGCAATGCGCTACTGTTGAAAATGGGCGCGAGTTGCTAGTAGCAACTCTCGTGACGCAAGGGGAACAGAATGCACCATGGGAAACCAAGACTTTACCCATGGTGCGCAGCGCTACTCTCCTTCTACCCAGGATTCTTAGCGCCAAATCAGGATGGATGGAACTGTGGGATAGGTTCCCACAATTCAATTGGGTTTCTTGTGAACTCGCGAATTGCAGGGGGGGAGGGCTCTGTTCCGTCACAAGCGGCAGAGTGTGTACACGATCCTGCACTACAGAAACCACGTGACTTTTAAAGCGCAACGGGCTTGTTGTGCGATTATTCCTGTAGTGTGTACATGGCCTAACTCACATAAACTTCTTTCTGTGTTCCATTAAATCTGAGATTTCCATTTGTAACTTTTATAGCAATGACTGATTTTTTTTTTTTTTTTTTTGCTTAAAGCCCCTGAGACATTTTAGGGTAGGCAAAACTAGGTGGGGATAAAAATGACTTTTACTTCATTTTTTTTTTTAACTTCATCTTGAAAGTTTATTGACTCTCTGGCTCCCCATGGCCCCTAGTGTTGGGGGGAATCCTCAGCTGCCACTGTAAGGTCTTTTTCCAGTAGTTTTGAGCGTCTACATTCGGAGCTGGAGTACTAAGTCAGGTCTGAATCTTCAGTTGATTTAGCCCCTGAATCCAGGAGTAATTTGAGTTCTAAAACAAAATCTCACATTTTCTCCTTTAAAATGTTCCATGTAGTACTGATGATTAACACTTAGTGCTTTCACATGTTTTAGGGAGCTGTGCAAACATTCACCTATTATAAATAGTTCGGTAAAGTGTTGAAGTTGTGGCTTAGTGAATAGAGCACTGACCTGTGATCCAGGAGACATGACTTCTATTCCTGGTTCTGTCACTGGCCTACTCAATGACCTTGGGCAAATTACTTTACCTTCTGTGCCTCAGTATCCCTATCTCTAACATGAGGATAACGATGCTTCCTTTGTAAACAGCTTAGCAATGTTTTGATGTAAAGTGCTATGTGAGAGTAAAGTATTACTATTATTAATCACTGTTCTACTTTAATCACCATGTTCCATGGACTTCTTCTTCCTATTACCAGTTATGAGCATGAGGTATGCAGAGCTGTCTAATAAATAGAGCTTTGCACCATTATATCAAACCAGGATTTTAGAGAATCTGTCTTCTTCTGAGGTTATCTTGATTCATGTTGTTATGCTGTTCATAGTCTAATGCTTCTACTGTACAATAGGATGAAGTTCTCTAACACCGAGACCACATTTAAGGGCTAGTCTTCACTGAGGGTGGCAAATTCGCCTCCATCAGTTCAAACTTCCTGATCAACTGATTGGGTCTGAGAAGACCCGCTTAGCCAATAGTGAAGTCGATCTCTAAACACCACCCTAGCAACTGGGTTAGAACTGAGTCAGAAGAGGGCCCCTCCTTTCGACTTAGCACAGTGGACGTAGGAAGTAGGAGTAGGAAGGTCGGAACGCAGAAACGCGAGTTATTTTAAGTAACTTGCCTATCTCCATTTGACTGCTGCCAAAAAGGGCAGTCAGAGTAGACCTGCCCATACTGTAGTTAAAGTTTTGTTAATATTTTTATTGGAGATACTAGGTGACTAGTTTGAATAAAATCAAACCTATTTAAACAGTGTTCTCTCTGCAGTGACAAACTTACCTTCATCCATCCATCGTATTCAATGTTTCACTTTGCAGTGCCTGAGATCTTGCTAGTACCTTCTCCTTCCCCAGAACTTCTAATCCACATTACTGGAATCCTTCAATGAAGTGAAGTCTGAGACTGCAGAGGATGTAAACTGGCAATGAATTTATGCTGATTTCTCTGTCTAGACAAGTAAATTTTAACACCAGTCATACTGATTGCCCTTGTTGTCCATAATGAGATTCTTTTCTGGCCTGTGTGTGCCTCTATCCATGATCATGAGGGTCAAAGCTTAGACAGAAGAAAATACTTAAGCATTAATAAAGTAAGGAGATACAAGTTGCAGCTAAAGAGATTGTAAATGCCCCAAGTCACGGCTAAATAATCATGCACTGCAGAAACTATCAGAGAAAGGACCCAATATAGCTTAGCTCATGTGGCTAGGAGGTAATGGGAGAGGGGCACACAAACTGAAAAACTGGACAAACATTGGGGGGGTTTCCTGAAACAAATAATTTTTAATTTTTTGTTTTTTAAAAAATCAGAAAATTCCAGTTTAACATAAATACATTTACCATTTTTTACCAATTCTACTAAATATGTTAAATGATATTTTAGGACTGAAAGCACAGATTCATATCCAAAACAAATGGTAGGAGGAATTTAGATAGGCCCTGATTACTCAAATAGGAATTTGGCTGAGATACAAGTTAACAGCACATCACTCACATAATACCATGGGATCTTTAATGCTAACAAGTGGTCAGGAATTCTGTTTTACATCCCATCTAGGCACTACTTCTAGCAGCAAAGAGTGCCTCTAATATCATGATGACAAGTTCCAAAGGGGTAGCTGTGTTAGTCTAACAAGGCGTCTGGTAGCACTTTATAGACTAACACATTTGTTTATTGCATAAGCTTTTGTGGGAGAAAATCCCACTTTGTCAGACACTTGTGGGATTTTCTCCCACAAAAGCGTACGTGATAAATAAATGTGATAGTCTTTAAAAGTGCCACAAGACTCCTTGTTTGTTTAACATCAGGATAGCACACTGGTCCAATACTGATTGAGGGAGAAATGAGTGAAAGTGTTTGTCTCACTAAATATTTTGTTGTTGTTGTTACCTTGCAACTACAAAATGGGTTAGCTTTAAAAATTGAAACTTTTTCATGCACTTCAGACCAGAGAATAGACTGATGCCGTCTACTGTTTCATATGGGCAAAACATTTCCAGTAGAAAGGAGGCTGCTATGTATGTGTAGCAGATGTTTGTTATAATAGACTGCAGTGCACATATTTGTGATTTGATCCATTAAAACCGTATAGTTTTTAAAATAAGTTTCTGAATGTAAAGTTCTATTGGCTTCAGCATAGAGAGTGGTAATAGCACCATTCCCATTTTAAACCTTTCCCAAAATCATAAACTCATTATTGTAATCTAAAACCTAAAGTCCACAGAAAACTAGGACAAACTAGGCTTGCAGGTGACAGATCCAAAGCTCTGGAGTAAAACTAATCAGTTCTTGGATAGGTTATTTTTTTTTAACTGAAGTACAATCCATGGGTCGGTCAGTCAAATCAAGCCTTTCTGAGAAAAGAAGATTAGAGGCAGTTGTTCAAAATACTTGGAGGGCGGGGGAAGATTTAAGCTTTATTACTGACCAGGATATACAAAATAGTTTGTAATGAAAAAACAGGAATGGGTTTGTACTCATTGAGTGAATGATCAATGTTAAGTGAGTACTGGGCCATATGGTGCAGCTTCTGGTTAACAATAAGGACTGGTGATGTCCTCTGAGTATGTTAAGTTTGATATGAGGTATATGCAAAAAAAATAGAAAAAATCAAAATAGGGCCTTAGGTATAAAAGGGTTATTCAGAGAAATCTAACATTTATTCACATGGGTTATTCCTTATGCAGTAACCTTAACACTTAACATTCCAGATAATAATTGGCAAGAACTAGGAGTGCAAATTTTGACTCTGTCCCAAGTAGGTATAATTATTTCCTTTAAACAAAACTATTTGGGGTGAAATCCTGATCCCCATAATAAAACTCCCATTGATTTCACTGGGGCTGAGTATTTACCCTGGGTCTTTTAGAAGTCTCAGCACTGTAAACTGATACATACTGGTAGACCCATAAGCCCAGTTAAAGCCCACCTGACTTGAATGGCATTCCACACTAGTGCATGGGTCTGCCTGCACCGAGTTTATTGCAGGATTGGGACTCGCGTATGTTTGAAATCATCAAACAGTTTGGAACTAAGTCCCATTAGAAATTTGGCCAGAAATGAAGAGTGATTAAAATTTTAGGGTTGAACAAATTCTTTGGTATTATTTCCATATTCTTTACCTACATCTTTTCTGAATGTTGGAAAAGCAACATATGGCTAAATGAAAGTAATAAAAGAATGTCTCCAGATAAAACTCTATTCGTAGGTGCAATATCTATCTGATTAATAGTATCTTCATGTTGTATCTTCTACATACTTTTTATTTCCCTTAATAGTTTCTAAATTGCTGGAGAAATTCTAGTTTTGGTATAATTTAAGCAAATTAACTTGTAGCCTCTAGCGATTTAATTGCTATATTCTAATCTCAGCACCTTCCCTTTCTTATTCTCCACTGACTTTTTTTTTTACAATGCTCCAGTACAAAAGCAATTTATCATCAATCTTATGATGTTAATTGGGTCCTAAGTGGTTGGCTGCCTGTTGCATAGTCTGACAAACTCAGAAATGCCTAACTGCCACAGTGCTATACTATCCTGTGTTTTTACTCTGTGGCTCATTTGTTTTATGCTGGAGCAGACATTTAAAGCCAATGTATATTCTTAACACAGCAAAGACACAAGCTGCCATTTTTCTGTAAAGTGAATTTCACATCCCTACACTTTCTTCAAATGTCCAGTTACTGTTCACACATTTTCAGCCATAATAAAACTCTACCAACTGCACAGTCATTCAACATATTTACTGAGATATCAAAGTAAAAAATATTAGTCATTATACACCATTGTTCATACCTAGCAATGAATTCCAGAAATATAGTATTTTCAAGTCATTGATGTAAAACCTAAGGCAAAAATGAATGTAGGGCTTGATTTTTGCCATGTACTACTCAATGTGAGTAAAGATGGCAGATTACTGGAATAATGAAAGATTTCACTAGTTTCATTATTTAGGGTCAGATCTTTAGATGGTTGAAATCAGTCTAGCTCCATGGACTTCAATACTGAGATGCTGATTTACATCAACTAAGGCTCTGGGTTTTTAAATATTCCCCTGCAGCATCTGCCACCCAATATTGCAAGATTCTTCTAACACATAAGAACCAGAAAATGAAATAATTTAGAAATCAAAGTGAAACTACCTAGTCTGTTTTCATTTTCTAACTATAATAAAGAACAAAAAGTGAACAGCCAATGAGCATTAACATATTTCAGTTTTAATTACTTAGGGCCCAAGAATGTAAACCTGTACTCATAACAAATATTTTCTCTGGTGTCAGTGCATGCATTAACCTCAGTGGACCCCATTGCCTTTATTTGTGTGAGTAAAGATCTGCAGGACTGAGTTTCTCAGATGTTAATTTCCTTAACTGTGTCTCATTATCTTGGAAAAATATTTTTAACTTAACAGTATCCCTTTAAAACTTGTAGAGCAAATGTTCCACTGACTTGCATGTTGTGCAAATCCACCGATTTCAGCGGGGGAGGTGCACAATGGGGTTTAGTAGCCACATAATTCAGCCTTGTGTGTTCAAGCAATAATCCTTAAGAAATGATTTGCTACAAAGAGTTTGCTATTAAGTTAAGCGTGGCACAGTAGATTTCAGGGAATTATGTTAAGGTTAAACGCTGAACTGTTGAGCACCATGATTCTGTTGACAAAAAAGCAGCTGATGTCTGATTTGTGTATAGCAATACTATACAGTCCTATGAATTTATACTTTATTAAGTTTCATTACTTTGTTATTGAAGTTCATCTCAAAGCAGTTATCTATTAATAGATATTTTTATTATTTATGTTGCAGCAGGGTCCAAAAATATGATGGGGACTTTCTAAATACACAGGAAAACACAGTCATGTTGAATAATCTTAATGTTGTATTAATCTCATTGATGTTACAAGCAAAGTCTCTAATAAAAGCAATTTACAAAAGTGGCATATTTGTAATATCACATTAGAGACACCTTATATCTATAGCACTAAGTCAGAAAATAAACATCAAGGAGGACATCTTCAAATCTATACTGAAAATTTCAACTTTTTATTTAAAACGTATTTCACAAGTTAGGTTTATCATCCTTCCTACTCATTGAATTAATGGGTGTTTTGCCCAGTTAAGGAAGAAGTTTCTGTGGGATTTTATCTTACGTTTTAGAAATTCTGACACCACATACAAAAAAGTTACATACAAATTGCAGTTTCTGTTTCAACACATAAAATGATTGATGAAACCTAAAATATTATTCATTTACCTCTTAAGATTTATTAATTTTAGAGATTAATTCTACGTTTCAGTCAAGTATAACTCTTTTAAAGTATGTGTTGAAAATTTGACAACTTCCTTTTTTAATGAACTTCATTGATATATTACCGGTAATAACTTATGAAGTTTTCCAGTCATTAATTTTAATCAGGAAAATGGGTTAAATTATATTTTTTGTAATTTGTCATTCAATAGTTCAACGTAGTGTTAAAGGGTATTCTAATAACTTGGATTTACGGATGCTATAAATTAAGTATTGCTATGAAATAATAACGCTGTTAGTCCATTCATGCACAAATAATTCTGTGGCACTCTTAGATTCCAGTGTTTTGGGAGATGTTCCAATACATTTTAATGCGTGTTTTTTCACATGTTTTTAATACATGCTTGTTTTTTTAATTTCATTGTTTCTTCCATTTCTCATTTGAGTTTTTCATTGGGCAATCTCATTTATTTTATACAAATAGAATAGGATAGACTGAATGGGTATGAAGGTTAAGTTGACTTAGTTTAAAAAGTAGAAAGCTTAAATCAAAAGTATTGAGTTCATGAACTTTAAATACACCTTTATACAATATAGTTGAGTGTGTGTGTGTGGATATAGACGTGTGCGCCTGGGACTTGGATGTATGAACTTGCACAAAAGGAAGAAGCTTTAAAAGATGCACCTGACAATAGTGTGAAACTGAGTGCCGTAGTATCTTTCAAAATCGCTCTTGTTTGTGGGGAGAGTAATTTTTAAATTATTTGTATGCTAATAATTTAGTTTTACTGATTGCATTGAAATCCCTTATTTGTTCAGCATTGGGTAATATTTGACAAGCAGTAATTACCTGGATAGTAAGAAATATCTAGAATTTCTAAATGTCACATGTTCCTCCACAAGCTCCTTTCTCTAGTAATTAAATGTAAGCACTAAAGTACATTAATTTGTTATATAAGCCACACAAAAAAATCAAATAACCCAAGAGCACTCCAGCAGTGAAAAATGCAATTAAGCCACCAATGTATTCATTCACATACAAAGTACTTCACCCTAGTATACCACTGTATTCCTTTCCTTCATTAACTAGAACATTAATAAGAAAGCATGATGGCTTAATAGAATTTTTTTCACTGCTAGAAAGTATTTCTTTATCTCAAAAAGGGATTGAGAAATTAATCCCATTGTTTCCATTTGTCTCCTGTAGAAGTGATATATTCTACAGAGAAACTTGTTATGGCACATGGATGTGAAGGATTAATATTTATTAAGTCATTTCTATATAGGACGACTATAATAAAAAAGTACATTTTTATAAAATTGAAAATCTGCATGTAAAAACAATATCAGAATAGTTTTTCTGCTCTTATGTATATTTATATGTGTACTTTTTCCTGTGATTTAAAGTTCACTAGGTGTATAAATAATATAGTTATTTATTTATATTGTGGTAGCATTCAAAGGGACCAGTCAGGATTAGGATACTATTGTTCTGGGTTTTGTACAGATACATAGGAAGCATTGTCCCCACACCAAAGAGTTTAGAGTTCAGAGTTTAATTCTCCAAGGAGCTGAGCACTTTGGTCCTGACCCAGCAAAGCATTTACACATATATTTACCTTCTAAGATTGTGAGTAGTCCTATTTACTACAATATTTAATAGAATTTCTATTCAGTAGTTTAAAGTAAGGAAATTAAGCATATGCGGGGTCAGGATCCAATGTACTTCCAGAGCATAAGAATGCTTTTTTAATATGTTAGTTTAACAGGTTAAATATCTCTTTATTCACACCCTTTCCCACTGCAGACAACAGAATGACACCTTGAATTTACCAGCATGTGTAAGTGTGATGATTATTATTTCTTCTAAATTCTACACAAATATTTTCTTCACACTCTGCAATTTTTATGCCAGTATTAGCAGCTTCATTGCTTTACAATCAGTGATTAAAGTAAGTGGGAACACCATTCCCGGACCCCACAAATTTCATAAATTTCATTCCTATGGGAAGGGTGCACAGAGATTAGGAAGATTCTGGGGCCCGTTCCGGGGCCCATCAAATTATACATTAACCACTGTTTACAATGGCTAGTGTTTATACAGTGAATATAGTCAATTTTACTTTCACTTCATCTGTAAAATAACTGAGTGCATATTGAATACAAAGAGTTACACTCTTTGGACATGATGCTCCGCTTGTATTGCAGGAACTGCTGAGCACTTTGTCAGATTGGACCCCATAGGACATGTGTATATATTTCGCTACTTTTATTTTATTTAGTTTATTGGACTTAAACTCCTTTTCTCTAGAAGTGTATGACTTGAATACAGTTGTAACTAGTGTGTGTGAAATATGAAACAGGATAAGTGTTTGCAGGACCAGGCCCTCAGGCAGCCAACTAAAGGCAGGAATGTGCCTTTGTGAATGTGTCTGTCGCTTCTTCCACACATCTTAATGCGCCCTCCCTCCCCCCAGCCCACCACCACCACTTCATGCTAGACATATATCAAACAGCAGAAAGTGTGCAAGGAAATGGAGATGAGGGAGTCTACCTTTTATTTATTTTTTCCCCACAGTTTCTGCTAGCCCCTAACTCTTTTGATACTTTGTATGCACTGTCTGACTTGAGTGACACAAGAAACCCACTGTAGAAAGAGAAGCTTCCTGTGAACTAAGCCTCGTTTCCATGGTGCAGCGTTTTCTATTGAAAAATAAATCCCTGTTTTCTGGGGCTACATGTATGTACGGTGCTTGTGGTGTAGTCATGCCAAGCAAAGGTTACATGGGGGCAGAGGAAGGAAAGATAAGGGTCTCTCTCTCTCTCTCTCTCACACACACACACCGTTACATTTATATTCTGCATATTTTAGCTTTCAGCGCTTTAGTTCTGAAGAAGAAAATCTCATTACTTTTTGGCATGCATTTTAAGGCTACTGAATCATTTCTGTTATTTCCTTGGCATTGTAATGAATGACTGGACTTAACTGTTGTCTGATTGTTTTTATTTAAATCCCCGGTCATCATGTATTTTACCACTTCAAACACCTTCACCTCTGTCAGTACTAAGTGGTTGTGTGGTATGCTTTTTCATCTTGTCCCTATGGCTGGAGATCACATGGCGGGGGGCAACTTCCAGCCCAGAAGTCCTCATTTTAGCCACTTTAAATTAAGTCTTTTAGGACTTGGGTTAATTCTCCAGCTCTTGAATGCTTGTCTTCAGATGATTTATAAATAGAAATGCCAATTCAAAGGTTCATAGACAACACTGTGTAGGGGAGCTAGTCCCTTATTAAAGCTGCTGAGCAAGAGCTGAATTTGAAAGCAACCTTGACAGGCTTTGAGACTTTGTAAGGGGAACTTCACAGTGAAAGTCACTTCAACCCCCTCCCAGTCCTCTTGGGCACAACAGCCTCCCTCTTGCTGGAGCACCCCACTTGCACTTGAGCCTTGGTATGACAGAAGCTGTGGCAGGAAGGAGAGGGAGGATGGCAGTGCAGACCTAAGCAAAAGGCAGGTGGAGGGAGAGAACCTGAGTGAGCAGCACCGTGGGGCGCTCCCTGCAAATGCACCAGCAAGCAAGGGCACCAGCCACAGAGCAATTTCTGCAACCCACCTTCAGGTCCAGCAGCCTGTGCCCTAAAAAGGATGCTGGTTAAGTAGTTCAAGAGGGAGTAGTCAGAAGCCCTTTCAGTTAGTGGGTGTGAGAAAGAAATATGACCTATGCGTTTTATGGCAAATACATCGAGTTACCTGCTCGAAGAATATTTGAAGGGAGTTGGTCCATACTGCCGTTTGAATGTACTGTTCTCTGCCACATGCCATGGGTGAATATTACTAACCCATAGCTGTGCACACACGTTTCCCCATCCCCAGAGTTCCCAGCGGGGGGAAAACAATGAGCCCTTCTTTCCCCCTCTCCTTTGCACTTACCGATCCTTAGCACTTGCTGCCAAGTCTGAGGGATGCCTATTAAAATGTAGAGAAGGAGAAAGAAGAGTCCCCGGCTGGTATCCATGGGCTCACAGCGAAGGGTGCTCTCCATCTTCTTCACTCCTTTTTAATTCATGCTGAGCCTCTGCACTCACAAGCTGCATCGACGTGGGCTAGATTTCCACCCCATTCTCTCTGCGCCCTGGCTCGTCGTGCAGAGTCTCGGAAGTGTGCGCCCCACGTGAGGTATTTACACATGGAGAGCTGCCGCTGCTCTTTTGAGTCCCGTTGCACTTCTGTCTCTCTCTCCCCCTTAGCCCATCACTCCCCCGCCATCAATTAGCCACCCGTTGCAACAGGGTCTTCCTCCCCGAGACTAGCGCTCGGCGCTTCTGTTCCGTAGGGAGCTCGAGGGGGTGGAAAGTGGCTGCTCGAAATGGCTGCAGTGTCCTGCTCATTTGTCCGAGAGCGAGGCCCAAGAGGGAAAGAAGAGGAAAGGGCAGAGAGAAGGAGTTGTTGCAGAGGCTCCGGCACTCGTCTGAGCTCCTGCAGAGTCACTGGGATCTCAGCCACTTCTCTCACATGCGCGCACACGCTGAGAGCTACTTCAGGCAGCTTGAATCTTTGCTTGCATCCTGATGATCAAAGCCAATCTATCTCTGTATTGGCTGGGACCGGTGCTGCTCCTGGGGAGGATTAAAGAGGCGCTGGCAACTTGAAACCGGTCAATCTGACCACAGTGAAATAAAAGCTTCTTTTCTGACATCTGCCCCCCTTCCCCCCGAGTTCTTCTCCCTCGCAAAACCCTCGGCTTTGGGGATCTGGCTGTCCTGGGCTGTTCTGAATGTTTTTCCTTCCCCCTGCTACCGCATGAAAGACCTACACAGCCAGCCTGTGAGTGGGTGTGACACAGCAGGGTGACTTGGGTGAGCCTTGCTGTGCACACCTTTCTTGGAGCACCTGGGGCCAAGTGCCAACCCCTGCTATCAAACTCCACAGAGGAGCTTTTGGGATTGGGGGTCCTCCTTCCACCTCCAGCCTCCCCCCGCCCTTTGGCTGTCTTTCCTTCAACTTGATTGCCAGTCTGCTGTCAATTTGGCAAAGAAGCTGGGAGGTGGGGGCTTCCTGCCTGCCTCTTGCCACCTGATCTCATGCTCAGTTTGGCAGAGAATCTAGAGGGAAGACCTACTCCCACTCCTAGTTCAACTGGGCAGTCACCAGGGCCGTCCTTGGGGTGGGGGGGCGAGGGAGACGGGAACGGCTGTTACGTAAGTTAAGTTGTCATGGGATAAAAGGGAAGGTCCTTTCATGGATTGAGAACTGGTTAAAAGACAGGGAACAAAGGGTAGGAGTAAATGGTAAATTCTCAGATTGGAAAAGGGTAGCTAGTGGTGTTCCCCAAGGGTCGGTCCTAGGACCAGTCCTATTCAATTTATTCATAAATGATCTGGAGAAAGGGGTAAACAGTGAGGTAGCTAAGTTTGCAGACGATACTAAACTACTCAAGATAGTCAAGACCAAAGCAGATTGTGAAGAACTTCAAAAAGATCTCACAAAACTAAGTGATTGGGCATCCAAATGGCAAATGAAATTTAATGTGGATAAGTGTAAAGTAATGCACATTGGAAAAAATAACCCCAACTATACCTATAATATGACGGGGGCTAATTTGGCTACAACGAGTCAAGAAAAAGATCTTGGAGTCATTGTGGATAGTTCTCTGAAGATGTCCGTACAGTGTGCGGAGGCGGTCAAAAAAGCAAACAGGATGTTAGGGATCATTAAAAAGGGGATAGAAAATAAGACTGCAAATGTATTATTGCCCTTATATAAATCCATGGTACGCCCACATCTCGAATACTGTGTACAGATGTGGTCTCCTCATCTCAAAAAAGATATTCTAGCACTAGAAAAGGTTCAGAAAAGGGCAACTAAAATGATTAGGGGTTTGGAGAGTGCCTCGTATGAGGAACGATTGAAAAGGCTGGGCCTCTTCAGCTTGGAAAAGAGGAGACTGAGGGGGGACATGATAGAAGTATATAAAATTATGACGGATGTGGAAAAAGTGGACAAGGAAAAGTTGTTTAAATACTCCCATAATACAAGAACCAGGGGTCACCAAATGAAACTGATAGGTAGCAGGTTCAAAACAAATAAAAGGAAGTTCTTCTTCACACAACGCACAGTCAACTTGTGGAACTCCTTACCTGAGGAGGTTGTGAAGGCTGGGACTATAACAATATTTAAAAGGGAACTGGATAAGTTCATGGGGGCTAAGTCCATAAATGGCTATTAGCCAGAAAGGGGTTAAGAATAGTGTCCCTAGCCTCTGCTTATCAGAGGATGGAGACGGATGGCAGGAGAGTGATCACTTGATCATTGCCTGTTGGGTTCACTCCCTCGGGCACTTGGCACTGGCCACTGTCGGTAGACAGATACTGGGCTAGATGGACCTCTGGTCTGACCCAGTAAGGCCGTTCTTATGTTCTAACGGGGCGATTGCCCCAGGCCCATGCGATGACGTGGGCCCTGCACTGTCCCGCTCCCAGTGGGGCAGTGCGGGGCCTGCACCACAGCCACCCCCATGGCCATGCTACATCCTGCTCCCCACTGCCGAAGGCAGACGGGCAGGGCGAGAGCACTTCACTCAGCCTCTGGGCCAGCCGTCCCCGGCACCCTGACAGAGCCTCAGCCAGGGCCAGTTGTCGGCCTTGTGCTCCGGGCCAGGGCCAGGGCTGGGGCTGGCTGCCTCCTGTTCCCGGGACGTGGGGCCGGGGCTGACGGGCGGCCTCGGGTTCCCGGAACTGGGGCTGGCTCTCTGCCAGCGGGTGGGCTCACGGCCATCTCCCAGTCAGGGCCGTCCTTGGGGGGCGAACGGGGCAATCACCCCGGGCCCTTGCACCCCGATTGCATGGGCCCCACACCGTCCTGCCCCTAGCAGGGCAGTGCAGAGCCCGCACCATGGCCACCCCCACGGCCACACTACATCCTGCTCCCTGCTGCTGGGTGGCCTTGTGCTCCGGGCTGGGGCTGGCAGCCTCATGTTCCTGGGCTGCGGGGCCGGGGCTGGCGAGCAGCCTCGGGGTCTCGGGACATGGGGCTGGGAGCGGCGGGCGGCCTTGGGTTCCCGGGACTGGGGCTGGCTCTCCGCCGGCAGGTGGGCTCGGGGCCGGCTCCCAGTCCCCGGGGAGGCAATTGGGGTCCCTGAGGGGTGGAATGGGCCAGCCCACCACCACGCTCCCCTCCAGCATTGGGGGGGGGCCTGCCTAGGCTGATTGGCCCTGGGCCCCGCTCCCTCCAAGGGCAGTCCTGACAGTCACCCAGCATGCCTTTCTGCTTCTGGTGGGGTGAGAGAGGTCATGGCTTCTGTGGTTCCTCATAAGAGCTCTGCTCCAAACCCTCTTCTTCTACCCTTTATTGGGGATGCTAGCTTGTCTGCAACAAACCCCCAAATCACATTGAGGAACAGGATGACCAGTTCTTTAAGTACTGATCTATAAGGTGAAGAAAAAAAGTGTTAGCATGGGGTGGGGAGAGGACTTCAAACTGTGTGGCATATGCTGGAGATCTCATGCAGGCAATCATAAAATGTTCTTTGGATTTCTAAAAAAAAAAAAAAAAAATGGATGGCAGTTTTCTAACTCAAAAAGGGTTGCATCCAATACAGGGTATTTCTATATTAGATTGTATCTAGACAGATAAAGAGGAATTTATCACAAAACTAGTCATCAGTGATTGCTTCGCTGTAATTGATCACGACTTGATTACGTGTTAAAGTGGAATAAACTCCCAACCAGCAATTTATGTGCTTGTTGCTTTAAAGAGGCTAGTTTCACAAAGCTGAAAAAAATGAGCCAAAGAATTTGAAAGAGAATTTAAACAAAAAATTATGAGTGATAATGGGGAACTGTTTAAGAACTTCTTGCTAGATGCTCAGTAAGACAGAATCAAGAGAAAAAAGGTTATACTGATTTTGAAAAAGAACCTGTCTTAGAAGGAAAAGGAAAGAAACTCTTTCTCCAAGAGGGGAAATCGATACAAATATATATATATTAGAGGCTAGGAAGGAACTGTAGAAAAATAATAAGAACAAGAGAACACAAGGAGCAGACTTGGGGACAACAAGGAGGAGTATTAGGGACAAAAAGAATTTAACAATGGTATTGGTCCATTACTAGGTGGAAATGGTAGAATTGTCAATAAGGCAGAACAGTCAATAAATATTTTTGTTCTACATTTGGGGAAAAGTCAGATGTATTCATAAAATATGATGGTGAAATACTTTTCTATTTCAATAGCATTTCAGAAGGATGTTAAACAGCAATTACTAAAGTTAAACATTTTTTAAATAGCAGGTCCAGATAACTTACATCTGAGAGTTTAGAAAGAGCTGGTCAATGAGTTTGTTGGATCATTAATGCTCATTTTTTATTAAGTCTTGGAAAATTTGGGAAGTTCCAGAAGACTGGAAGAAAGCTAATGTTATGCCAGTATTGAAAAAGTGTAAACTGGATGATCTGTGTAATACTAGGTAAAGTAATGTAAGGCTTCATATGGAACTTCATTAATAAAAAATTAGAGTAATATAATTATGCCAATCAACATGTTTTATGGAAAATAGATTTTGTCAAACCAGCTTGATTTTTTTTTTTTATGAAGTCAAAAGTTTGGTTGAGAAAGGTAACAATGTTCATTTAACATACTTCGACTTCTATGAGACATTTGACGTGCTACTGCACAACATTTTGATTAAAAAAGTAGAATGATACAAAGTAAACATGGTGGGTGTTAGCTGGATTACAAATAGGTAACAAATAGGTCTAAAAATTTAATTGTAAATGGGGAATCACCAAATGGGTGCATGTCTAGTAGGGTCCTGCAGGGATTCGTTGTTTGCCCTGCCTCTTTTAACATTTGTATCAATGCACTGGAAAAAACATAAAGTCATCACTGATAAATTTTGCAGGTGACACAAAGACTGGGGAAGTGGTAAATAATGAAGAAGACAGATCATTGATACAGAGTGATTTGGGTTCAGTGGCGTCACTGGTGCTGGGCATGTGGGGCACTTGCCCTGAATCTGGCGGGGGCCGGGGACCGGCCCCCAGAGGCTGCCAGATCCAGCCATGGCGGGGAACTCATTGCCCAGCTGCTGCCCAACCCAGCCCCAACGAGGGCTGGGGACCTGGGGCCAGCACAATCTGGTGCTGACCCCAACCAGAGCCGTCCCTAGGGGGGGCGAACGGGGCGATCGCTCCAGGCCCTGCGGGTACGTGGGCCCCGCGCTGTCCTGTTCCCAGCAGGGCAGCACAGGGCCCGCGCACACCGCAGTCCCTCCTCCCACAGCCGCCCCACTGCCTTCAGTAGTGAGCTGAAGGCAGTGGGGTGGGGCGGGTGTGGGGCTGGCTCCCCATGCCGGCAGCCTCGGCCTCCCGGCCCAAGGCCGGCTCCCTGGGTGGGAAGCGGAGCAGGCCAGTTGGCCCACCACGCTCGCCTCCAGCATGGGGGGGTGGGGGCCCTGCTTTGGCCAATTGGCCCTGGGTCCCGCTCCCCCCACGGGATGGCCCTGACCCCGACCAGAGACCCAGGGCCCGACCGCTGCCTGCAGGCAGCAGGATCTGCCTGGGAGCCCTTGCCAAGGGCCTGGGGCCCAGCCACCTCCTGCCAGTGGCAGAATCCGGCCCCAGGACCTCGGCCAGGGCCAAGCTGCCAGCCCCCAGAAAGAGCCCTATCCAGCCCCCAGCCAGGGACCCACGGCCGGCGGTGGCAGAACCCTGATCCAGCCCCAGGGCCAAATCCGGCTCCAGGGTGGGACCTGATCAAGCCCAGGCCCCAAACCTTTTTTCAGGGCAGCAACATCCCTTGTCTGGGTTGCTTCATAAACTGGGTGGAAACAAACAATATGTGATTTTAATATGGTCACAGGTAGAGTCACACAGTGAGGAACAAATAATACATACCATAGTTACAGAATGGGGGACTCTATCCTTGGAAGCAGTAATCCTGAAAAAAGTCTTGAGGTCTTGGTGGATAATCAGTTGAACATGAACTTCTAGGACTACTGTGATCCTTAGATGTGTAAATAGGAATATCAAAGAATTTATGAAAGAGAAGGGGCAACTTGATCACAGTCTGCAAGTACCTACATGGGGAACAAAAATTCACTAATGGGCTCTTCAATCTAGCAGACAAAAGTATAATGAGATATGTTAGCAGAAAGCTGAATGTAGACAAATTCAGACTAGAAATACGACACACATTTTTGTCAGTGAGGTTAACACTGGAACAGTCTATCGAGGGTCTTGGCAGATTCTCCATCACTGGAATTTTTTTAAATCACTATTAGATATTTATCTAAGAGATATGATTGAATTGAAAGAGGACTTAATTCAGGGAAGTCAATGGTCTCTGTTATGGAAAGATGAGACTAGATGATCATGGTTGTCCCTTCTGGCCCTATAATTTATGAATCTCTACATTCTCCACTATCACTAATCTATTTCTTTCCTACACAATATACTCATATTTATCTGAAGCCCTACATATTTACCTGAAACCCTCAGCTGCCTTGTGATCCTAATCCCTTCCTTGTCCCCCATGTAACTCATGCTGGGGAACAAGGAAGGGATTCATATAAAGTGAACATTTGGAGAATAGAGCAGAAAACCCCAGCCAAGACTGAGGGAAGGAGGAGGAGGACATGCCCACGGCTGCAGGGGAAGCCATCCTGCTGCTGAATGGCTCCTGCCGCAATGTATGCTCACAGGAACTGCAGAGGGCTCCCTACACTGTCTCTGGGCTGCTGACATCCAATCCCTGCAGGCTCAAGGTGCAGAGACAGGGGCATAGCTATGGGTGGGCCTGGGCCCACCCGCTTGACCAGCAGGCCCACCTTCTTCCACCTGCCACAGCACCCAGCAGTGGCGTGAGCTTCGCAGACACAACAGAGTGGTGTCCAGGAGTCTCTACTGTGCCCCACACTTTGCACCTGAAGAGATTGGGAGGGTATCACCAGCCCTACAGTAACACAGATAACCCTCTGCAGCCCTGCTGTCCCAGGAGTGATCTGAGGAGAGCAGAGCAGAGATCTTACCTAGGACTGCAAGGAGGAGGAGGGCAGTAAGCCCACAGCCATGGAAAAGGACACTTCTCTGCCCCTGCCCTCTCAGTAAGCTGAACTTCTGATTGTTCTCTCCCATGCTATTTGTATAATGGGGAGTCTATACCACACTAAACCGTTTAAAAAAAGATAGATAAGGTTACTGTTGAGTTAGGGTTTAATATGGTTTTATACCTTGTAAGCTTCAGCAGAAATTCATTTCCTTCTGAAAATGCATACTGATAAAGAGGAATACCTAATAAACTCTCTCTCTCTCTCATATATATATATTAGAGAGAGAGAGAGTGTGTTTGTGGGTGTGATATAAAGAGACCTTTTTTTAAACAGGATTAATGACTGAAAAATACACTGTGGCCCCAATTCTGGAAAGGATTTCTCTTCAGCAGAGCACATAAGCATGTATTTATGTCCCATTATAGCCAATTTCTTTCTATATTTTGAAGTGTTTAAAACATGCACAGTGATCTTTAATAAATATAAATAAACATTAATGTTAGAGTTGGTTGTAATTTTTCTAATGAAACCACTTTAGATTGAAATATGGTTCCTCTTAAAAAATTGAATTTTTGCCAGAAACGTTTCACTTTTGCAAAGTTTTCAACTCCTCAAACATTTTCAGCTCAAAGTTTAAATGAGAAAAATTAGTCTGTTCGCTCTTCTGTAAGAGATTCTTTTCCTTTTCTGTCTTTTTCTTGTTATTGGTTAGATTAGTCACTTGATCAGAAATGGAATATTCCATTCTCCAAATAAAAATTTTAAAATAAATTTTCTTTAAGCATTATCTGGCTTTGACATTTAAAAATGAAAACTGGCCCATTTTAAAACACACAAGGACAGGAAATGTTTTCAATTTGCTGAAATTTCCTTGCTGTCCCTGCCTCCCTCATTTTTTCATTCAGCTGATCCCAATATGTGTGTGGGGAGGGCGGGGGGGGGCCTGTTTGGGGTTTTGTTTGTTTGTTTGTTACGGTATTCTTGCTGATAGGTCAGAAAGTCAACTGTTCATGTTGTACGCTAGGAAGGACATGAGTTAATATGAAATGCTGACATTG
>ML685813.1:3538808-3618141 GCA_007922175.1 Pelusios castaneus | reverse complement strand
CCACAGTTGTATATATGCACGGCGGGACGTGGACGCAGCTCCTGCGCACGTATATAACTGACACAGTTGTGCGCGCGCAGCAGCTGAATCCACGTGCATAAGCCTGTGGATTAGATAGCTCGCGCACACGGCTGCCCGCCCTCCCTCCCACCCATCGGTGACTACCATTTTTCAATTTGCGATTCTTTAGAGAATCGGGGGTTTACTGGTATTGCAGAATCTGCAATTTCCACAATATTGCAAGTTAATTGGGGACTCATACGGAACATTCTGAAAGAGGAAACTTCTAATATAGAATGTTTCTGGTGCCTCATATAGAAGTAAAAATGTTGGCCAGATTTGCTTAATTGTTACTATTGTATTGGTGGGAATCCAGAAAATTCATTTGCACGAGTAGAGCAGAGCAGAACTTGACTCCTGAAAACAGTCTCTTCAAATTTCCCACATTTATACTTCTCATGGTGAATTTTTTAGTAGCAGTATATGATGAGGAGTCTCCTCATTAATGGGGGCAAAAAGGGATAGTCACTCATTGTCCTGATTTAGTATTCCTCCCCTCATCATTTTGGTAGGATTGAAATTGAGATATTAATATCCAGATATTTTCTGCTTTGTGAATGTGAGTCTTCTATAGACTTTGATGGGCTTTGGATCAAGCTCTTGGCATTTTGATCTCTAAAATACCATCATATCTCTCCTATCACAAGCAATGACATTACACAGGAAATAATTTATCATTAAAATACAACCAAACTAAGGAAATAATTCCTTCAGAATTATCTTGATGTTTCTGTATATGAAATTCTATGATACTCAACCTAATCCTGACTATGATACTCTTGTAGATCTCTTAATAACTCTCAACCTTCACAAAGTAATTTAGATGTAATTTTAATTTAACTCCGCAGTATACAAATTAAGCTAAAATTCTCCTATTGTATCTATGCAGCAATTTCTCTGTAAATTTTATTTTGTCTTTTTCATATAGCTAATGACACTGCAAGTAGTATAGGAATATGCTGATAAAAGTCCACATATTCTCCAGCACTGTCTGTTTTTTTATTTTATCCTTCACTTCTGACTAATTCACATTCTGTCCACTCTATTGTGTTGCTGCATGAATGCTTTCTCTGCAACTAGCTGATGACTATCCTGTTGTTTGACCCAGCAGAAACACGTTATGGCCTTTTTTGTCCAAATTAGGTTAGGCTAATATATACCAGCCAATATAGCTCATTTTTTTGTGTCTGAAAATTTGCACTGGCATCACCAGCTGCTGAACTAACCAGTTGGAGAAAATACAAAGACTGCTATATGTTACCAGGGCGCTAAATCACTTTATCCACGTCCCTTCTCTCTGTCTAGCAATCATGTTTATTGCTAGCTATATGAATCAAAATTAGGAGAAGGTGAATGGATATGTACCAGTGATATTGCCATTGATAAATCCACAGCTAGTCTCCCACAGATCTCTTTTGAGTTGTCCTGCTTCTCAGTTATTTTGGAGTGCAGATAACTGAAACAATCTGTTTGATATAGGGCAACCTCCATAACTGTGACTGTGACACGTAATGCAATGTGTCTGGCAATAATAAAATGCCTTTGCAACCCGAGAAATTAATCAGCACAGTTATTTTTAATCCTTTGGATCACTCCAGACTTCCTTCATAACACTGAATATATCACTAATACCTGAGTCTCTTACTTACGTAATCTAAATACAGTTGTTAATGTTCTGATTTCCTCACCATGAATGAGAGACTCTCCCTTTTTGTCCTAAAGAAAAGGGGAGATAAGAGGGGAGGGTAACGGCCTTGACCGTCATAAAGAAAATGTTTCAGAAAATACCAGAAAAGGGTTCATAATACCAAGTCCAGAAGTGATATTTTGTAAGTTCCCTGACTATCCCTGTGTGACAGAGTCCCACAAGAACAGTGCTGTCCTACCAGTCAGGACTCCGCTGCTTGGAGTCTGCCTTGGTCTCCACACACCAGTGCAGCCGCCTGCTGAATCTGGGCTTAGAGGGTTCAGCACCCCTGGTCCTCCTGAGTGCTCCCAGTGTCCCCCTGGACAGGACTCTAGGGAGCTCCTACATACCCCCGAAGGAGCCATGCACCCTGCCTTGCAGTTAATAGTGATTCCCAACCAGTGTGGGAATCAGAAGGGTTTCTTAGTGCTCAGGATCACAGCATAGAAAGACTTTGTTAGCAGATTAATAAGAAGTTATAGCAGTGACCAAGTAGGAAGCCTCAGACCCCAGTCTCAGGCCCTGCTCCTGAGCCCCCTTATGGGGGACTGTCCCACTGCCGCTTACCACTCCTTTATCTCCTTCCCAGGCAAGGTGGCTACCCCTTCCTGTCTCCACCTGCCACAATCTATTACAACCTGTGGTAGCTGGTAGACCCAGGGCAGATTGGGATCCTGGCCATTGTTTGTGCACATGTGGCTGGGGAAGGCCCCTCCACCCTCTAGTGGCCTCTGCAATGATCATGTACCCAGGTCCCATCACTGAAATTCATGAGTAATATATGGGGGAAACTGAAGCGCACCCACCACTCAGAGAAAACCCCAAGAATATCTCCACTTCATCTCACCCTTTTGATGGTATTAAATACAGCTCTCAGCACTCCCAGCTCTCCCACTCCCTCAGCAGTTCATACAGCTCCATATGACTCAAATGGACCTATGTCAAGTAACTCCAGCTGAAGATCTAGCCTATTCTGGGGCTAGACCCTACTGCACTTTAAAATAAAATATAAATTGAATTCAATAGATGAGACGTGGGAATAATACATCTTAAAAAATGAAAGGGCTTTTACCATTAAAATGAGAGTGAAATTACTTTTACCTTCAGAGTTATTAACCAAAATCTATTTGAAATCCAACTATAAATGTCTAAAATGTATCTCAAAATCCGATGTCTGAAAATTCTACCTGTAATGTTGGAATTACCAGTAGCTTTTCTAACATTAAGAAAACCTAGCTGAACCATAATGGATCATCTTGATCTGAAAATATGTTATATACAATTACTGATTGTAAAAAAGCACAAGCTGGAATGAAAGGAATTTCATGATGAAATGTAATAGTGAAAAAGGCTCCCATGACTTTTACGAAGTCACAAGGTGGCATGATGACAGACTAGAAATTCTTTGGAACAGGAATGTTTGGGGCATCAGCTGGTGTTTTAGTTACTCCTTAATAGCTGTGAGCCTCTTACCCCTTTATTACAAGACTTTTAAGTTAGGGTAGGATTTGGCTGACTGTATTCTTGTTGCTTTGTTAGGATTCATAAAATTTGTCTGTTTAAATTATTTACTCCCTAATATTTTGTATAGCATTTGACTTTAATATAAGTTTGTTGCTGCTGTTCTGATGGAAATGACAGTAGGAAGTATCTCTATTAAAGGACTAAACCTTGGAAGATGTGGGTTCTGCTCCTGGCTACAAACTCAGTGTGCAAACTTTACTTTTTCAGATCTCCGTTTCTCTTAAATGAGCCTAAACAAAAAATACGAAGAACAATAGCTGGCTACCTCACTGCAGTGTTATCATCAAAATTCATTAGTGTTTGTTAAAGACTTTCTGATGCTTTAGTGGGAATACTATAGCAGTGCAAATGGTGCTTGTTATTACCAGATTTTTATGTAAATTGGTGTAGCTACACTGAGTTCAGCACAATTACACTGATTTGTACCACCTGAAGATCTGGCCTGCACTTAAATCCATGTAAACCAGGCTATGCATATCCTTCCCAATCTAAAATGTAACTAAACAAAACAGGCCAAATACAGGGCTTGAGGGAGTCAACCCTATGTTTTTAGATCAAATATGAGCATGGAAAAAGATTTCTTTGTGTCTTGAAGGGATAATTCTGTATGTTGAATTTAAACTTGTGAACTTTGTCCTTTCATTACTGTATATTTATTTCTGGAAAACAGGAGATACAGCTGTTAGGTCCTCAAGCACATCATAGGCCCTGTGCTTTATCCATATCAGCCAGATTTTAACTGTACTATGCCTATGGCGGCTAAAGAGCAGATTTCCATTTCAAGTACGGCCAAACTCCAGAAATATTTGTTCCAAATAAATACAGTATATTCCCTGGCTAATTTAGAGGATGCTTTCATTTTAGGCAATTAAGAGAATAGGTGTTAGTGGCATAATTAGGCATTAAGGTACAGCTGAAGGTGAGTAAGGGCAGCAGATTTGAGCCCTTTCTCCTTATCCCCATTGCCATGTGAAAGATTCCAAGAAGGAAAACTGACAAAGCAAAATTGCCAGGCAAACCAGTGAAAATGATTCTACCCATGATGCTGTGGAAGGCACAGAGTCAGCAAAATAGGGAATTTATGTTCTCTCTTTTTTTCTTGTTATTATGACAAATATGTGTAACAAAAGTAGGTGATTTTTTTTTCAGACAGAAGTGTGATTGTTAAGTTGTTTTGCTTCAATTTTTCATTTTGTAAAATACATCTTAAAGCCTAAATTACTCATTTAGCAGCCTCCTGTTAAAAATACTCATGTTTTTGTAAATTTATTTAAAAATATTCAGGCAAAATTCTGACAAATTTTTACCCCAAGTTCCCAGTGACTTCAGTGGGAGCTCAAGTGTTCATTGACAGTGGAGGGTCCTTATTATATAGATGCAACCAGCAGCAGCACCTAAAGTTGAGGTGATGAGGTAAACTGATGAGCCATTAAGGATACAATGGTTGTATTCTTTATTCCAAAGGGGTAGCCGTGTTAGTCTATTGTAGAAAGACAACAGAGTCCTGTGGCACTTTTAAAGACTAACAGATTTATTTATCGCATATGCGATAAATAAATCTGTTAGTCTTTAAAAGTGCCACTGTATTCTTTATGTCCTCAATGGCTCATCAGGATACTCCCTGGGACCATTCTACCTGGAAAATTCCTAAACATTAAGGAGACAATGGTTGTTCACACCCTCCCGTCTAAGACATTTCTCCAGAATGACACAAGTTAAAGTATGGATATAACATCAAATTCTTAACTTCTAATCAAAATAGAATTCCCAGACATAAACTATATAATCATTCCCAGCAAATTACTGCCTTTCTATTGATACCAAACATGACATAGTTCCTATGGATTATAGCATTTATGAGATATCCATAGAAAATAATATCATAAATGCTTCCCTAAATCCAGACAGTGTCACACACAGGGCTCTGCCCTGCCAGGGTTCCTGTCCCCCTTTGCCCCATTGTACACAGAGGGTGCTCCCCCCCGCCACCATGGACCTGCCCAAGGTCTCCCTAGCCCCACAAAGTCGACCTAGAGCATCCAATGTGGACGCTCTAGGTCGACTTTGTAAGTTCCCCTTTAAGTCGACTTGAATTTTAAGTGTAGACATAGCCTTTGAGAATGAATGTGATAAATCTATGTGCTTGACTGTGCTGTCTGTGACCACTGTGGATACAGCTATACCGCAATAAAAGACCCACAGCATGACTTGCCCAGGTCATTTGGCTCATTGTGTTCAAGCTGCAGGATAAAAATTGCAGTATAAACATTGTTTTAGGATGGAGCCCAGGGTCTGGGACCCTCCCCACTTTTGAGATTCCAGAACTTGGGCTCCAGCTGAGCCCAAATGTCTATACTACAATCTTACATCCCCTAAGCCCATGAACCTAAGTCCCACAAACCTGAATCAGTTGACCCATGCCAACCACAGGTGTTTTATTGCTATGTAAATATACTCATATGAAATATCCTGAGCCACCCCATCCCAATCCCAATCTCACCTCCCAGTATTTCATTTATTTATTGTCTAGCATTTAACTGTGAGGATGACCTAGGTTTTATGTTAAGAAAGTCTTTGGGTGTTGAATCTCAAAGGAGAGAGTGGGGACCACTTGGAGACCCAAAACAGGATATAAAGTAGTCTCAGAAATTGCAGGACATTTCTTCCCTTTTCTGCCCCAAAAATGTATTGTATTTGACTACATACATGGTTAACAGCTTTATACATTGCTGGTTTTCTTCCTGATTGAGGATTAGAGAGAGATTGAATCCAGATTCATTTGCAGTCAAGCAAAATTTAATTTTCACGCATCACAGTCACTCCACTAATTGCATGTGTAGGTAGGTACATCATGCAGAGATATCCCTGGCTGATGTGATTGCCCCCCTGTTAGGGGTCTAGTCAGGAGGGAGCTACTGTATACACCCCCTTCCCCTGTATCATGTATGAGCCATGAGCCTGAATCTGCTGGATTCCATTTTAAGAAATGTCCTTACCAACTAATTGTGTGCATAATCTTTTTTTGTGAAGTGTGTGGTGTTCTGTCTTTGTCCATCTTATTTGCTTCAGTTCTGGAGCTTTGGCCTGGAACACTTTGGGTAACACTGAGTTATGTATCTTGTACAACAATACTTTTCACAGCTTATAAGTATTTATTGCATTTTGCCTCTTTCCCATTTTCTGCCACAATTTACTGTTGCTCACAAACAGCAGCCCTTCAAAACTGTTCTGCTGGGAAACAGTCTGGCTCCAGGACTGTGTATGTTGTTTACCCTATGCCATCTACAGGGCTGGTTTTATAGGGTGATTATTCCTGGCCATGAAGTGAGTGGCCCTGCCATTAGAGATCAGTAACAGATTGCTATTATTCTTTACTCAGAATGTAAGAAAGGAGACCATTTAGGTATCTTTATCTACTTCCTATCTAACAGCTTGGCAGCAAAAATTTATCTTCAAAAAAACCAGGAGACCGCATGCCCAGAACCCATATTTTCTTCTCATGAATTGTTCAGGACCACCCACACTGCATGTTCATGTTTATCCCTGAGGCTGATATTATTTTTGACATGGCCTTTGACTAGTCAAACATTGTCTGCAGCATGACTTTTTAATGCAAAAAAAGCTAAGCATGCCCTGAATTTTACTACTCATGTCAGATTCATTATAGTCAAAGCGGCATTGGAGAGCTAATTTTATTGGCATAGCAGTTGGAAACTCTTAGTACAATTCATTTACAAATCCCATTTTTTCCCATTATTGGCCCACCGCAAGGGAAATTAGAAGTGGTATGTGCATGCTCTGTTCTTTACTAAAGCTACCTTTTTCCTGCCTCCAGCGAAAATACTTCAGGATATTTCATATTTTTATTTTAATAATCTGCCTTCAAAAATAATGTATAATTTTTAAATCAAAGCTGTATGTGCAAGTGAAGCTTGCCTGGTAGACAAAAATGTACTAAGCCTTGCTTATGGCACTAAGACCTTTCTCTTTGAATGTGGATGCTATTATCAGAGAGTAGCTGTCTTTTAAAGGCTATTAAAGGTACTCTATGCATAAAGCAACACAGAACTCATTAATTTCCTTTATTGTATCAGAAAGTACTCTTGAGAAATGTTTTCTGACTCAGGGGAGAAAAAGGTCACTAGCTGCATATTATACAACTACTAGAGATTAGAGATGATTTCTACTTTGTCAACTAAAATGTATTCCTACTGCTGGGGAAAAGGTACCAACCATTATTTTAAAGCTTTATACAAGTAGATGTGGCATTATTCTAAGAATCTTTATCATTTACCAGTTAGCCATATTTTCTGCATTCGTTTTCCTTGCTCGAAGTTGTGGATGTATTTACTTTCCATTAGTGAATTATTCTGTTTCAGACTATATTAACTTCTCCTGACAAACACTCCAGGAGGGAAGGAATTCATATTGTTTTGTTAAGATATTTCTAAATTAGGAGTTATTTAGGCAAGTGAATAAAAATCTTTTTTAAAAACAGATGCAGGAAAACAACTCTTTGATAATGGGCAGATTTTAATACCCTTACTCATGTTGAATAACACTTTACCCCTTGAGTAATTTCATTGAAGTCCACAGGAATACCTGTGGGGTAAGGTGCCACTCTGAAGAATGGTGTCAGAATCTGGCCTTACGGTATTTCAACTACCATATAGAGGCAAAGGTAATTGTGAAAAAGCAGCAATGGTAGTGTTTGTATGATTCATTTTAATAAATCTGATCTCACAAACTTTGCTACAGAAGTTTGATTGTGGCTGAGGAGCACACTGCATAGCCTAAGACAGGGTTGCAAAAGTGGCTTTAAGGCACATGTGTGCTCCTCTGAACTTGGGCCAGCTGTGAATTGGTCCATTAATTCCCCTAGTGTAAAAGAGAGCAGACTTCAGGTTATTCTAACTTGTGCAGCTGCAAGTGCCCTCAAAGAATTGATACAGAACTTAGTGATAGCCAAAATGCAATGAGGCTCCAACGATGCCCCCTTTTCAGCCACTGTGCACCTTCGCACTGGCAGATATCCTGTGCTGAAGCCCTCCTCCTGTGTTTGTGTTCTCAGTTAATTTGCAATTGTATGTCACCTGCAGAACTCAAAGTGGCTGCAGCACAGTAGGAAATCTGGCCCCTTGTTTTAATTTCAAAAACTCATTTCCAGTCTCTCTGTATTTGAGCTTTTCAGTAAATACTATACTTAAAATTCAAATGCTTGATCCATTGATTTATCAGCACTAAGTTAGGTTGTGCTGAGAATGGAACCTTATTTTGGATCAATATAGAGAAATGTGTAGTAACAGTTTGTCAATAAATAAACTGAATTCCTTTAAATTCCAAACGAAGTGGGATTTTCTCCCACAAAAGCTCATGCGATAAATAAATCTGTTAGTCTTTAAAAGTGCCACAGGACTCTGTTGAATTCCTTTAAGTCACTGATACTTTACATGTCCTATAACAAAAATTAGGTTGTACAGAATAGCAACTGCATAATGTACAGAACAGATAACCATGCATTCTTGGTGCAATAGGTCTTTAGAAGCCTGAACAACAATCTTAAATTCTGCTTTTCATCTCAAAATTAAGATTGCAAATGTTTGTTTTCTCTCTATGTATATGCATGATTGTGACATTCCAGAGTGCAATACAGACCAGTAAGGAGCTGTGTCAATCCTGCCCTTGTACCCTGGGTGCTTTACAATGCTTTGCTGCAGTAGTTCCCACCCAGCCTGCTCACAAACAGCCTGCCAGCATGCAAATCACACCCTGAGAGTAACTGCAGCCTGCCAGCCACACTTGGTTTACACTCTGGCTTTTACCAGCCTGAGTTGCTTCTATAGGGTAACCCCAACACCCCCTCGCTTCTGAATTTCCCCCCAAAATATATGTTCTGTGCTGCCCAGCCCTCTTTTGGACAGTCCATAGATACTGGGTCTGTTGTCCCTTTAAGGGAATAATACACAACAACTTGTGACCTAAATGGAGTTACCCTGGCAATTTAATTTAAACACATTGGATTATTTTTAACTAATGAGCAAAACCAGTTTTTTTAATTACAAAGAAACAAATGTTAAGTGAGTGCAAGTAATGAGGCATAAACGTTAGAAATGGTTACAAGAAAAATAAAGATAAAATACTTCCTAGTGCCTAATTTAAGACTATAAAAATTACTGTAGTACATCTCTTTATTGTGAAAGTGGAATTCACAAATGTAGAATTTTTTTCCATAATTGTATTCAAAACCAAAATAATGTAAAACTTTAGAACCTATGAATCGAAGTATGAAGGGGAGTATGAATGTTTAGCATATTTAGGATGTAAATACCTTGCAGTGCTGGCTACAATGGTGCCATGCAAATGCCTGATCTCACTTTCAGGTGACATTGTAAATAAAAAGTGGGCAGAATGGTCTCCCATAAGTTAAAACAAACTTGCTTGTCTTAGTGATTGGCTGAACAAGGATCAGGACTGAGTGCACCAGTATGAAGTGAACTGAAATACTATTTCTTTTGTTTCTTTTGTTTTACAGTGCAAATAGTTATAATAAAAAATAATAATATAAAGTGAGCACTGAACACTTTGTATTCAGTGCTGCAATTGAAATTAACAAACTGAAAATGTAGAAAAATATCCAGAACTATTCATCATAAATTTAAATTGGTGTTTTATTATTGTTTAGCAGTATGATTAAAACTGCAATTAATCATAACTATTTTAATCTAGTTAATTTTTCATTAATCACATCCATTACCTGTGATTGACAGTCCTAGTTTAAATAGATATATACTATTTTTATTAGCCCTAGGAGGCCCCAAGCAAGATTAAGGCCCTTTTTTCCTATGTGCATACATATAGTAAGAGAGAATCCCTGCTCAAAACAGTTTCAATGTAAATAAGTAAGACAGACAAATTAAGGGAGAAAGGAAGCATGCAATCAGTTTTATATGTTGGAAACTGAGGCACAGAATATTAAGGACTTGCCTATGTTCACATAGGAATGAAGTCTGTAGCAGAGCCAGGAGTTAAGCCCAGTGCTAATGCCAAACCAAAAACATTGCGCAATCTCTCTCTCAATTTTCTGGCTTGCATCATAACACTGATGTTACTTAAAAATAGATTTTTTTTCCTTTGGGATATTAGGAAAAATCTTCTGGCTTCAGGATCTTCATTTGTAACATCCTGTATTCTGTATTCTTAAAGTATGTGACTTAAAAGAGTAGTGCTTTTCAAAGGCATCTTTAACACAAGGTTTAACCCTTATCAAGTATATTGAAAGAACATATGTACATCATTATTAGCATCACCACTATGAATTCAAACACACCTTTACATAGACTTAAAAGTGTTTAAATGCTGTGCTACAAAACAATAGTGAAATAAGAAAGGGAATGAAATTATTTCATTTGGAGATGGTTGCGTTGCATAACTGATGCTCACGTTTTCATTATAATTTCTTCCATTTTCTGCTCCTCTGAATTCTTGAAGACTGCAATTTTTACAACAGATGCAGAAAAATCCATGAGATGATTGTTTCCTGCTGAACCATGCTGTTACAATGCTTTGGTGTCCTTGCTCATTACAGTTGCTTTTATTTGAAATTGGGAGAAAGCAAGCAGTATCACAGTTAGTTGTTACTAGAATTCTTCTTAATCAATGACACACATTAAAAGCAAACATCAGTGTATTTACATAAAAAGTTAAAATTTATTTTATTGGCATGTCATACCTAATAATTTGATTTTATTTCAGTGTGCTATTGACAACTGTGCACTGTTGTGTTATATGCCTGTGATTTAAACCCAGTGAGTTGAGTTTCTTGGTGTCCTCCCAGTTTCTATATGCTGTGTGTTATGCATCTGATGCAGTTAAATGCAGCTAGCAGGACACGAAATCCATACAGGATTTCCTGAATAATTTTGGGATATGTAATTAAGTTGCATTAGTAATTTACTGATGCATTCACATTTCCAGATGAGGAAGAGATCAATAAACATAAAACATATCAATATATAATTCTTAAGTAGCTGCCTGGAAAAAATGAAAGCTTTCCCCTTAATATACCATTCAGGGTTTGAATTACACAGGGATCTATCTGTATAATTATAAGGCTAGATCATGAACCAGGCTATGCAACAGTCCAGAGACCTGAGAGAGAGAACAGCTCTTCCATACCTTCTCCACAATCTCCTTGGACCATGGTTCCTAGTGTGTAGGTGTTGCACACCTGATTACTTGCCCCCTCTCCACCACCAAGAAAGGAAAGATGTATGGTGGACAAGGACAGTGCATCAAACACCATAGCTGAGTGGAATTGGGGGGCAATAATCTGACCAGTATTATAGTACCCCCAGAAGCAAGGAAGTAATAAGGACTTTGTGGTCCATTTCCTTCTCAGTGCTGCTTCTGGGGCAGCACAGCTGTGTCCCCCTTGTTTTGTGGGGCAGATTGTATATGTCAGTCTAGTCCTTACTGACTCCCAACAAAGATATTTGATGTAAAAATGAGATGACAGAGCTCCATTCAGTACACTGGCATTTCCTACTGGCCATCTTGGGGATTAGGTCACAAGCTGGTATGCCCTCCCTCGATGGCGCCTTGCTCCCTGTCACTTCTGCTCCTGACCCACATCAATCCAAGGACTGTGGTGTCTTCTTCACGACACCGTCCTCCAGCCATGTCATCCTCTGTGCTCCCCTTTCTGGAGGGAAGTGCTGCTCTCCAGTTGTTCTGCCACTTCCCCACTGGCAGCTACAATCAGTTGTCAGGCCAATTCCCCAGAGCCCCAGCACCTTCTGTGTCATGGCCTCAACTTACAAATCCTAGCAGCTAGCCAGGAACTCTCACTACTTCCCTAGTCCATTACTAACAGCACTGCTCTGTCCAGAGTTCTAGCTTCCTTCTGCCTACTAGGACCCAGTCCTATCTTCTTGAACTCCAGGAAGTAATTGGCCCTACTATACCCTGCAGCAATTCTTATATGGGCCTGCCAGGCCCTGACTGGCTGCTCCTCTCAGCCCCTCTCTAATTGGTTGTCTCCTATATCACCTCCCTCAAACTCTATTAACTCCATAGAACCAGGGCTGGATTGCTAGAGGGGCTTAAGCCCCGGGCCTCAGACTGAAAAGGGGTGCCAGGCTCCGCCCCTATGACCTCTGCCAAATCCGCCACCCCGCTAAGCTCCCAGCGCCGGGGGGACCAGGGCACTGAAAGACTCCCTGCCTTGCTGATGCTGGGGGAAGGGGTGGGTTCCTGAGCCAGAGAGACATTCTTGTCCCGACCGTGGGATGGCCGTATTGGCTCAGCGCCTGCTGGGGATGCGGTGAGGGCCAGCTCATGCTCCATATGGCCTCCAGAGCTGAGCCACCCACAGGAGATAGGTTCTCCTCTCCCCAATGCCTGAGCCACGCCCCCCCTGGACTCCTCCAACCCCCCAGCCCTCCAAGCCATGCCCCCCAGGCTTCCCCCTGAGCTGCCTCCTGCTCCCCTAACCCCTGCCCCCCAGGCTCCCCAAACCCTCCGAGCCATGCCCCCTGGGATCCCCCAACCCCTCAGCCCTCCAAGCCATGCCCCTGGGCTCCCCCAACCCCCTGAGCCATCCCCTACTTCCCCAGCCCTAGAAGCCATGCCCGCAAGGGCTCCCACAACCCCCCGAGCCATAGCTCCCCCCACTGTGCCCCCCAGCCTACCCAAGCAGCACTGGCCACAGCCCCCTCCCCAGGGTCTCCTCCAGTCACACCCTCCCTAAGACAGTGGCACTCCAGCCCTCCCGAGCAGTGCCAGCCACGGCCCCGGATCCAGCCTCCCAGCAACAGCTGGCCAGGTGCCCTACCCACTAGGCAGGGCGCCACTGCAATAGTGGGGTGTGCAGCCCTGAGCCCCATCAGGCCATCATCTGGCCCTGCTTAGAACCTAGAGTGGGGCTAGTGCCCCATCACAATGGGTTATGCCAATGGGAACAGAAAATTGAAGTCCTGGTAGAAATGTTGCAGAACATGACAGTGTGCTGACTCTGGTCACAGGCTAAGTATCGGTAACAACATGTAATGCTTATAGAACAGTTACCTTCCAAGCACTTTGCAAACATTAATGTATCCCGTGGGAAGTAAAGTTAGTAATAGTGTCTGTTTAGCGGATAGGGCCCATTAAATGAAACTATAAAGTTAGATTATCAGAGTATAAGTACTGTACATTCTCTTTAAATCACTGGATTTCCCCATTATAGACTCTAACTCCTGCAGGCATAGCTCCTTTTCTCATAAGATTTTCCTAAAATACACATTGGCAAAGCACAGTGTTACAGCACGTTATAGTGAAAGACCTTAGGAACAGAGCTGAGCAAAAAAGTTTAGCTGCCCTTTTCAGTCAAAAATGCAGAATCAGGTCAACTGAAGCATTTTATGAATTTATGTCAATTTCAACAAAGTGTTTTGATTTAAAAAATCAGATATGTTGGGCTAGATTCACAAAATGGAAAAGGAGATGGTGGGAAGGTCACTCCCTCCCCCCCATTATGCCTGATAGGTCAGTGGTTAGGGCACTCATCTGGGATGTGCAAAACCCAGGTACAAATTCCTACCATGAAATATAGATATGAATCCTGGCTTCCTACTGGGGGGATTTAGGAGGAGGGGGGACATCCTCTTTCTTCCTCGGCATGGGGCACAGGTCACTTGCTGGTGGAGTCTCTGCACCTCGAAGTCTTTAAATCATTATTTGAGAATTTTAATAACTCAGCCTTAGATCAGGGGTCTCTTACAGGAGAGGGTGGGTGAGGTTCTGTGGCCTGTGTTGTACAGGAGATCAGACTAGATCCGGGGTTCCCTTTTTAAAGTGGCCTGTGCTCCCGCTGGCTGGGAGCTGGCAGCCAGGCTTCTGCTGCCGACTGAGCTGCGTTCGGTGGTGCCTATGGCTGGACCACTTAATTTTTACACAATGCTGTAATTCTTGCAGGAATCACAAGCTACCAAAAAAGTTGAGGGAAAGAGAGGCTACTCCTAAATGAAGGTGAATTGAAAAGCAAAAAAGTCTGTTCCTTTCTGATAAACAGATAAAGCTGCCTAACCTTAAATATGAATCCGTTGTTTTTGTTTTGTTTTACACTTTGCAAAGTGGGACTATAAGCTTCCCTTTCTTTGGTAGAAGAACTTGGCAGGTTCTTTGGAGGACGTGAGTAATGATGTCTCCTGAAAGCTGCTGCTCTCACCCTTTTCCCAACTGTGTTGGGGACAAGACAGTAGGCTGACTCAGCACCTCTGCCACATTTGAGAAAAAGACAGAAAATCATCATTCAACATTTTCTCTCTGTGCAGTGGTGGGGAGGGGGAAAGTTTCAAGCTCATCTCCTCCAAAGTTCTTGACACAATTCTCCAGCAAAGAGAGAGACATGAGAACCTCGTGTTTTTAATATAAATAGTGTTTTTGAATATTCAGACCATGTTTATTTATAGTAAATAGCAATGAAGGACAAGGTTTAGTATTTGCAGTCCATTTCCCTCCCCATACACTACGGTAGCTAGTTAACTTCTCAGTTTACATCTTTTGTTTGTATTACAAACAATACAATAGCTGAGATGCATATGATTAGTTAATACCATATTTTACTCCAGAGAAATGAAACACAAGCTAGTGTGTGATTTTTCCTATACCAGAGACATTTTCTCCTGTAAATAATGCATATTTTTGCTCTAATTTTCTGAACCTTTCATTTTGCCTTGCCACTTCTAAAATCATAGTTGCTCCTCTGCTATGTGTAAAATTGACTTAATATTGAGAAGTATTCCATTTAATTTTAAAGTTCCACATTTCCAGTGTACATTAGATCCATGTTTATGGTGAGTGCACATATACTTCAAAAAAATGAAAAGTTTACATGTGAAGGTAGGTAATCACTGCTGCCTTAGTGTGGGGCTGAACAGCCAGCTGATTGGTTTGAACTGAGGCTTGAAATTAAGTTGAACAATGTAAATCTCAATGTTCATATACACAAGATGTAACCTCTGACTCAAGATTGTGGGACACCTTTCCCAGAGACCAAGAGAGACTGTAGGTGTTATGAAGCAGCCATACATTGCCCTCATTTGCATACTCAATAGGAACTGACATCAATGAAATACATCTACTGAAGATCAGAGAATTCCTAGCCTATGTGCAGATCTTGGCTGTTCTGCTGCCTCCCTTAAAATCCATCTCTATGGTCCATTTTGATGTGAACTTTGAGGATTTTTATTTAAAAAACAGAAAAAAACACGACAGACATGCATGCAGTTCCAATTAAAAGAATAATATTCTTGCCCCTTAGATTTTATTTTTAAAACTGTAGAGTTTGCATTCACTGATCTTTCACATCTCATCCTTCTGGACTTTCTTGTTACTGTCCTCTTCTCTTCTATTACTCAGACATTTAGTTTGAGGGTTGGTTTTGACTTCTCCATCTCCCTTGCTCCTCGTATGTAGATCGTTTCCAACTCCTGCTGTGTCTTCCTCCACCCCACAACAAAGATCCACCCCTTTCTTTTCATCCCCACAACTAAACTTCTTGTTCACACCTCAATATATCCAACTTCAACTAATGCAACATCTTTATTTTTGGCCTCCCTAAAATCCATGTTCTCCAGCTCCATTTCACATAAAATGCTGCATGAAAAGTCACTTTCCTTGCATGTTGTTTTTGTTCACTGCACTTAACTTTCTTTGAAATGTTGCACTGGCATCTCATTTGCTGTTTTATCAGATTTAAACTTCTTGTTGTCATTTACTATGTGTATGGAGCTCCATCTCTGCACAGCTAAACTTGTCCCCTTCATGTTGTTCCTTCCCCTCTGGTAGTTGTTCCTCCTATGACTGCGCATTTGCCAGCTTCTTGCATGAATAGCTCTGCCACCTTCTGTTCTCCCCACTATGGATGGTTCAACCTTCATTGCTCATCCAAAAAGTCCCTTAACCTTTCCACATTTAGGTCCATCTTAAAGACCCATTTCTGCTGTGCTGATTATAATCTATCTTGTTGATATGTACATTAAGAAAAAAAGAAAGGGGGAAAAATGTATCTTGTTTCCCATTTCCACCCATCTATCTTCTTTTCAGACTGTCCCTCCTTAGGTGGTAAGTTCCTCAGGCTGAGATTATTCCTTCTTGCGTGTGTAGAAAGCTCACACAGTAGCCCACAGTAGGCACTACCATAAACAAATAATTTTTCTTCCTATAGGCCCCAGAGAGATGGTCCTATTACCAAATGCCAGGATCATGTTGGAACATGTGACAACTAATGTAGCTGTTCATCATAGTCAAAAATTTCAAAAGTGGGCTTGGGTGCTTCATTCTCTAGGGTGTCCAAGGTGAGACAATAGGATCTGACTCTCAAATGTGCTGAGCACCCATAATGCCAATTAAAGTTAATAGGAGCACTGGGTGTCCAGAACCTCTAAAAATGAAGTCCAATGTCTCTCAGCATGGCCCCCCAAAATCAATGGCCAATTTAGAAAAGTTTGGCCTACATCTATCTTTTCAGCTTTGTTCTTAATATATTTATTTCTATAGCACCATAGGCAGCATGGCTCTTTGCAGACAAATAAAAAGACAAGCTCCTTCTCCAAAGAGCTTACCATTTACATTTATAATCACACTCCTACCTTTTCAGACATGGTTCTAGCCCATGTAAGCAGAGAAAGAATCATCTTTTCTGGAAAGACGTAGCTGTATGTTTTGTCTCCTAATAGTTAGCAGACAAATTTCTCTGAGGGGCTTGAAAGAAATATGACTTGTTAGACCTTACGATCATTGCCTGATTTAAAACAAACTCAAAGAATTAGCCAGGTGTGTTGGCTAATTTTTCTAAAAGGTTACTTATCTTTTAATAAGAACATGGCTATAGGAGATGGGTTGAGAAGCACTACAGGGATAGCTTGATGGCCAGAATAATGGAATAAGTGAAAACTGACCCTCACCTGAAACTCACATCCTGAATTAGTATAATTAGTTGGAGATAGGGCCGGCTCTATTTTCCTGCACTCTTATTTAAATAAAGTACCTATGTAATTTTCAAACCAAGTCTGCAATACTGGGGTGGCATTTTTTTTTAAAATATGAGCACATATTTAGGTGCTATCAAAAATATCTTCATGAGTCACATTCCTATGTCAAAACAAATAGAACAAAATGTACCATTTCTTCTTTAATCACTGAACTCATTAGACAGATGCTAATACATGTGTAGTCTACGTGCATTCTATGTAGGCTCAGAAATATCCTGTTCAGAGTCTGTTCCTCTTCAGTTGCATTTAAATTGGAGTATGGGATTGGTGGTACTTATTCCAAATGAATTAACAGTCTTTGCTAACTAATCCTTTCTAACCATGAATCTGACTTCATTTTTCAAAAACGAGCTCTGATGACATTCATGGGGAAATTCCAGTTTTGATTTCTTTAGTAACTGCAAATGCAAATAGAAGTCCCTTTGATAACAGCTTGTTATCCTTAAGAAGTAAAGAGCACTGGAAATTACTATGGTCCATATGGTACTAAAAGGGTTGAGATTAGTGGTTTATATAATGAGTGGGCCTAACCTACATTGTGCTTAATTTAGCTTCCCCACCCAATCTCCCTTTGGAGGAAAAAAGAAAGTTTGTTTCCTAATGATAAACTCGGGTATTAGTGTAATTTACATTTTGTTTGCTTTCAGGCATAATCATTATACACTGGAATAAGCATTTAAAAACCCTTATGAAACACTGTTGGGTTTTGTTATTTTTCAAAAATTTTACTGAACCTATCTTGGCTATTTTCCTTGGTTGAAATATTTTGGCTAGGTTTGCTTTAGAGTTACAGAAAATTGCTGATGGGGGGAAAAAAAGAAGCTCATGCGATAAATAAATCTGTTAGTCTTTAAAAGTGCCAGAGGACTCTGTTGTCTGTCTCAATAGTCTACAGTCTTTGTTGGAAATTTAAAAACAAATTCAAGATTGTTCAGCAAGAATGTAAAGATATTAAACTTCTAGGTCCTGTTTCATGCAATAGACCTGAGGATGGTTCCCAATATGCCAGGAATACAAGTCAGCAGCACAGAATATCACAAAAAAATAGCTGCATAGAATATCTTGTAGTACCATGGTTTGTTGCCAACTTTGCCCTCATATTTGCACAAAAGACAGTATCACAGGACCTAATCAAGTCAGCTACTCCATCAAGGGCTCATTCACCTGTTCATCCACCAATGTGATTTATTCCATCATGTGCCAATATTGCCCCTCTGCCTTAGACATTGGGCAAACAGGACAGTCTCTGCGCAAAAGAATAAATGGACACAAATCTGACATAACGTTCAAAAACCAATAGGGAAACACTTCAGTCTCCCTGATCACTCCATTAAGGATCTGTTAATAGCTGTAATCAGATAAATGGATAACAAATCAAAACTTCAAAAAGAAACTGCAGAAGTGGAATTTTCTCCCATGAAAGCTCATGTGATAAATACATTTGTTAGTCTTAATAAGTGCCACCAGACTCCTTGTTTGTTTTAAGGTTAACTACTCTCCCTTGTCTAGTGGGATGTATGACACAGGTCCTGTCAGCCCATGGTGGATTCCACATTTACAAAGAAGTATTCAATGATACAACATTTTTCTTAGAATCTATTAATCTTAATTGTTACTAAGACCTGAAAGACCACTGAGATCATCCAGTCTGACCTCCTGCACAATACAAGGCCTAGAACTTCTCCAAAATAATTCCTGTTTATCACATTATTCTGAAACAGGAAGCAGCTGTACTGAAATTGGTGAGAACATTGCCGTTGAAACCCAGCACGACAGAATTCAATGATAGAATTCCTCTTGACTTCAGTGGGCCAATACCCTTGATTGGTATTAGTCTTCAAGGGGTAGTCCAAATTTCCTGAGCCATCATGATTAGTACATTCTTTTTAGGTAGTTACCTGCTCTGAGTTACTGTATTCTTGCCTGCACTGATACTGTTCCTCCAGCAGCCCGTTATATTCTCTGGGAGCTGTCTTATCTGTGTAAGGTCGTCTCTCTCACCAACAGAAGTTGGTCCAATAAAAGATATTACCTCACACACCCTGTTCTTTTTGAAGTCTCTAAGGTATTCCTTCAGGACTTTCACAGTGGAAAATGTGTACGTGAGAGGGAAAGACAAAAACTGGAATCTTAGACTGTATTTAAAAATGTGCACCCAAATTCACAGCTGTGCCCCATATCCACAGGGCATAGCTGAGAGGGATGAGGGTAGAAAAAAGAGCTAGTACTCTAAAATACACCAATAAAATACATATACTATGACTCCTCAGATCCAAGACAGCAGCAAGAGATTGCTGCATGCTATCTTGACCTCCTTTTACTTAGCCATGTCCCCAAAATATCCTCTAACACTAGCCACTGTAGGAGAATTGGTAGCTCTGTTGGCTCTATGCCAGCACTGGGTGAGTCCTAAGCTGAATAAATCCACAGGCAGATGAGTACAAAGGGTCTGTAAAAACAGAGAAGAATCTTGTCCTTAGGTGTCAATGTGAAGGGTATATGAACCTCTGAAGTATAGGTGAGGAATTAGTTTCCTTTCCAGAATTGTGGTCTCTTAGGGCATAATCAGGTTATTCATCTGCAAACCCAAGTCTGCAATGCAGCTGCCTGCACAATTTGTTTCTTGTCAATAAAACAGAGTAGCCCTTTGGACTCTGAATCATTCACTGGCAATGAACATTAAATGAATTATAACATTAGTTAGCAATTTAACAAGAAAGAAAGAAAGAACATCCCAAAATCTCAAATGTTAGCAGTTAAGCCTTCACCCCAGCTGACAGTTACTGTAACTGAAATACTTTCTGTTGTTGGGGCTTATTTCTTCATGGGCTAGAGTTTTAAATCAACATTTAAAATTCCTTGTCAATGAAGCAGCTGACAAATCTCTTGACTGTCTGGTGTGAGCATGTATTTTGTGCTGTGCCACCTAAATGGCACTTGGTACAGTCCTTGACTTGTTTGAACTCCTCACAGTAATACTGGTTTTGAAAGATTATTCCTATCCTTCGTGTGGTGAGATCTGAAGTCTCTTGTGTATATTCTGTACATTTATTAGCATGAATAAAGAACGTCGCCAAGGACTACCATGGGTACTGTCTTGTGCAAAACTCTCACTCATTTCAATAGGAATGCTGCCTCTGTAAGGACTGAAAAAGGGCTTTGGGATTTAGACACCAGGGGTGAAACCTGAGCCCCACAGAAATCAGTGTGGATTTTGCTATTGACGTCAAAGTGGTCCGAATTTTACACATTGAGGTTTGCTGTTGAAAAGTTCCTTTGAGGCGGCTCCTTATCTGGTGTTGCTCATTTGGAATCAATGAAGTGACCCTGATTTACACCAGCTGAGGAGCTGATCCTTTTTTTTGCAGGCCCCAGTGTGGCAGTCTGTCCCTATTTCAACACAGCACTTAATCACACAGAGTTAACCTAGTGTTAGGAATACCTCGGGAATGGAGGTTGTTTATAACTCAGAAATGTTTGTAACTCTGAACACAGAACATTACGGTTGTTCCTTCAAAAGTTTATAAGTGAACACTGACTTAATACAACTTTGAAACTTTACTATGCAGAAGAAAAATGCTGCTTTTAACTATCTTAATTTAAATAAAACAAGCACAGAAACAGTTTCCTTACCTTGTTATTTTTTTAAATTTTCCTTTTTTTTAGTAGTTTATGTTTAACACAGCACTGTGCTGTTTTAGCTTTTCCTTTGTTTTGAGTTTCTCTGCTGCTGCCTCACTATATATTTCCAGTTCCAAATGAGGTGTGTGGTTGACCAGTCAGTCCATAACTCTGGTGCTCATGACACTGAGGTTCTACCATACTTAAAATTAAGCATGTAGTTAAGCTCTTTGCTAAATTGTGGCTTTAATGTGCAGAAGCTTTGTGGTATTTCCTCTCACCCTAGGTTTTTTTAATAATAATTTCATCCTCAATTTCTTACTGTTTCAACAATCATTGCCATGAAAAGCTCCAGCTATCGATTGTTAGTGATGAGAATGTTCTACTGCTAGCACAGAAGATAAAATGAAAAGTGTGTAAAATTCTGTCACATTGAAATGAATTATTTTTATGCTTTAATCATATTCTCAATGGTGCTTAGTGAACAGGCATCAGAACCAAATACTCTTAACTATGTGTAATGCTCAAATTCCTTTGGGTTATCTGCTCACTCTGCCTACATACCAAAACAAATCTGGGGTTAAGTACCTGGATATTTTTGTATCAATTACTGTACGTTGCTTGTATTGTATGTATACTACAACTTGTAACTGTTTTGCCAAACCAGAGTACTGATTGGACCTGTATCCAGAGTAGTTTTATATTGTGTAGCATGTGTTTTACAGCCCATGTTACTGTTTTTATTTGTTTATTTTCAATCTTTTTACTATAATATATAATGTTATCATTCTGTTTCATTATTTACTTCAACGCAAGGGTGTAGCTGTACCTATATCAAATAGATGCAATAATCATAGAGTTATGATTTTAAAATAATGGATTTATTTCTATTTTTGTAAACTGTTCTAAACTCTGTATTGCTTTTGTTTCAGTTTGCTTCATTCTAAAATTTACTATTACATTGAATGAAACACTCTTTTGGTGGTCCTGCAGTTCAAATTTAAACAGCTTTATATTGGAGCTTTAACGGTTTTCATAGTATAACTTGGAGTTAAACTTAAAAGTGGTACTTAAAGGAGGCTGTAAATTTTCCGGCTTTAAGTTTTCTGCTATTATCATGTTCTAGTCATCACTGCCTGGAGATGAAAAACTGTGTATTCCTCCTACTTAGGAATAATATTCAGGCCTTATTTATCACAAAGCCTATGCATGATGTTAACACTATCATTTTGAGTTTTCTTTAAAGCCAGTCTGCTCGTAGTTCCCAAATAAGGCTATTTCCTTTAGTTGTGACTTGTATATATCAATGATTGTATTAGTATGGTCATTTCATGTTTTTATTTCTTTTATTTCTACCCTGTTTTTTCAGCCTTTTCACATCATTCTTTGAGCTATTGCTTCACTAATGTGCTGGATTCTTGGCAAGCTGTATTTCAGCAATATTATAGCAGTTTTTCATGTGTCACCGCTCGCTGAATCAAACATTTTTGGCAAAAGTGATGAGATGATGAGAGGACTTGCTGTGTGGACATGGGGAGAGCAGTGGAGGTGATGTATCTTGTGTGGATGTGGGGAGAGCAGTGGAGGTGATGTATCTTGACTTTAGCAAAACTTTTGATATGGCCTCCCACAGTATTCTTATCAGCAAGTTAAAGTAGTAGTAGTTGAATGAATAGATAGAAAACTGACAAGATCATTGCGCTCAATAGGTAGTGATTTACAAATGTGAACTTGAATATTATTAAACTAAACAAAGGACAAATAGCTATGCATTTTTCCTTCCTCCTGGTGAAAAGGCAGAATTGAAAGATTAATTTCTCTGTGGGTAAGGACTATCTTTTATTATATATGTGTACAGCACCTAGCACAAAGGTGCCATAGTCCCTGTTCATTGACTTCAGGTTCTACCATAACAGAAATAATAATGTGCAATTTTGAATATTCCCAAATAAGTAGAGCTAGCTATTTCTACACTCATTACATATAACAACATTGTGAGCAGTTATAAAACTTTTTCTGATTACAAGACTCTTAAAGCAGAAAACAATTAGATATACTAGTTTAAAGAAAATGCTTGTACCATGTGCTTATTAAGCTTGTTTTGCTTAGCCAGTTGCTGATCTGGTTTGTAAACATCTCCCTGATGGCGGGGAGAGGAGGGGAGGGAAATGGCTCCAAACATAAAGCAGTAAATGCACAGAGTACCTAGGATAGAATAGCTTTACTGCCCTTCCATTACAACATGTGCATTAGTTCATGTAGATTTAAGTTAGCTATGCTATTAGTGCTTGCTGTTGAATAAAGTCGTGTGCCTGCATATCAAATACAAAAAAAGGCAGCCTCCAGAGACCGGCACTGTGTGAGAAAGAAGGAACAGCGCAAACTGAAATATAAAATACATGTTTGTTTTCGCACGTAGAAGGGGAGTTATAAAGTCGACGGGAGTTATGCAAGTTACTCTGCATAGCTTGGGTAACTCCTGTTGACTGCCACCAAATTTTGCTGGCCTAGGGCTTTTCCACCCTTTTGTGTTGTTTGGTCTCTGGTTGTCTGTTTGCCTTATCAAAGCTGGTACAGAGCAGCTCCTAAGGCAGGACCTAAGGCTATTCCCTAAAGCTGGAGTTTGAAAACTGAAATAATGCTGAATGTCTGCTGATGCATTTGTGTGTCAGTCCGTTCACAAATATAAACTGCTTGTGTGTTTTAAAACTTTCTGTTACACTCAGAGCCCAAGGGAGCAGTCGTCCAGAGAAACAGAAGGGCACTGATTGCTTTTCTTGTAATGTGCTACACAGAAAAATATTCTTTAATACAGAGAATCCATCCTGTATTTATATTTCAGTTTGCACTGTTCCTTCCTTCTCACACAGTGCTGGTCTCTGGAGGCTGCCTTTTTTGTATTTGATATGCAGGCACACGACTGTATTCAGCAACAAGCACTAATAGCATAGCTAACTTAAACCTATATGAACTAATGCACATGTTGTAATGGAAGGGCAGTAAAGCTATTCTATGCTAGGTACTTTGTGCATTTACTGCTTTATGTTTGGAGCCATTTCCCTCGCCCCCTCCCCCTGCCATCAGGGAGATGTTTACAAACCAGATCAGCAACGGGCTAAGCAAAACAGGCTTAAAAAGCACAGGGTACAAGCATTTTCTTTAAACTCGTATATCTAAAACAAACAAGGAGTTCTGTGACACTTTTAAAGACTAACAAATTTATGCAATAAATAAATGTGTTAGTCTTCAAAAGTGCCACAGAACTCCTTGTTTGTTTTGCTGACCTAGACTAACATGGCTACCCCTCTGGAACTTCTACATGCTGTCTCCATTGCACTGACAGGAAATATGTTCCTGTTGACGCAGCACTATGCCACCTGAGGAGATGGTTTACTATGTTGATTTCCATGTCAATTGAGTGTATCTTTGCTGCTACTCAGTTGAACTGGATAAGTAGATCTGATGGCAGGGAATTTGCCACCATCAGTGTAGATGTAGCCCTAATCATTTATGACTGCTATGCTGTGATTTTTAAACCAGACAATAGCCCAGACAGTCTGCTGTGGAACAGACCGGACATTGACAAGAACCAGCATATGGATTATGATTTTGGTGGTTGGGTGATGTGCTCCTTCGGATCATGCTCCTTCGGATCGAGGGATGTGATAATTCCCCTCTATTCGACACTGGTCAGGCCGCATCTGGAGTACTGTGTCCAGTTTTGGGCTCCCCACTACAGAAAGGATGTGGACAAATTAGAAAGAGTCCAGCGGAGGGCAACAAAAATGATTAGGGGGCTGGGGCACATGACTTATGAGGAGAGACTGAAGGAACTAGGCTTATTTAGTCTAGAGAAGAGAAGACTGAGGGGGAATTTGATAGCAACATTCAACTACTTGAAGGGTTGCTCCAAAGAGGAGGGAGCTAGGCTGTTCTCGAGGGTAACAGACGACAGAACAAGGAGCAATGGTTTCAAATTACAGCTGGGGAGGTCAAGGTTGGATATTAGGAAAAACTTTCTCACGAGGAGGGTGGTGAAGCATTGGAATGGGCTATCTAGGGAGGTGGTAGAATCTTCATCTTTGGAGATTTTTAAGGCTCGGTTAGACAAAACTCTGGCTGGGATAATTTAGGGGGAGTGGTCCTGCTTTTTAGCAGGGGGTCGGACTAGATGACCTCGTGAGGTCCCTTCCAACCCTATTATTCTATGATTCTATGATTCTATGATTCTATGCTTCTATCCTCTGTTGATCAACTTGTGGACCCAGTGGAAACTAAAGTTGACATCCCCTAGGCCTAGTAGACACATGAGTGATGATAACACTTTTGACTGGGACATGGGCATATTTCTGAGTCTAAGCACATGCTTAATGTTGTCCTGTACTGCTTTGCTAAATCAGGGCCCCAAATTCAAGACTCCCCTTCCTGTGCACTAGCCATGAGACATACCTCACTTCCACCATTATGCTGCTTATATTCTGGATTTGGGATTGGATACAAGATTATTTACCAGTACATATAAAGACTTAACCTGTCCCAGTTATGAATTTAATTTGTAAAACTTCAATACAAGAAAAAATTAAATAACAATCTGCAAATGTTTGTCCACCTTTCAAGATTTTTACACGTAAATATAATGGTTGACAAAATAGAGCTTGCTTCTGCAGGGAGACTATGGGAACACTTGGTTTAGTGAGCCACAAGATGCAACATAGTTCAGTAACCAATTTCTCAGTTCAATGTAGGATTTTAATTGCTTGATGTTTACTTTGATTTAAGAGTTTTAAAAAATTATTTCTATTCATTCTTTGCTAGGTAGGTCAGATCCTCGCAGGCACGAAACATCCAATGTTCTATTAATTAGCTCTCAGATGGTCACGTGAGCACCAAAAAAAAAAAAATAAGTCCTGATGACTTCTCTCGGATGAACCAGAATGATCCAGTTCTTTCATTGTAAAGAATCAGTCTCTCTAGGATATGAACAGCCTGATTCTGAAAGGTGCTGAATACCTCTTGAGAGAAGAGATCTATTCTTATTGAAATGAGTGGGAATTCAGAGATCTCAGCACTTCTCAGGATCAATCCCAAACACACTAGGGAAGGCAGAGGCACCACTGCCCCAGAAAAATTTCCAGGGCATGAACCCTGTTCCAGGCGGCCCTGGGTAGCTTGCTGCCACCAGCCCTGGCCCTAAGCCAGCACACTGGCCCTGAGTCTTGAACCATGCTTGGCCCACTCTCATCGCCCCCTCACCCATCTCTCCTTTCCCTGCCCCTTTATCCAGTGGACCCCTCAGCACTTACTTATGCCATGGTGTTCCACGCTGCTGGGCTGAAGAGGGAGGTATTTAAATTTCCCTTTTCTCCTGCCCTCCACATTTCTCGGTGATGTGGTCTGCGTGGGACATCCCCTCTCACTCCAGTTGAGCTCCTCCCTAGCAGGTGAAGAACTCAAGCAGGCTGTCTGTGCCTGTGTCTGCTGGGGAGAGAGAGACTTGGGGCACTGACTGGCACATTTGGGGCCCATACCCCCTGTGCTGGATAGAGTTCCATAAACCAATTCTGTCACAGATGTATCAGGTGTGAGATGAGATAAGATACTCAAAGTGGGCACCCTGTCATCTGATACTGATTATTTGGGGGGGTCTTTGGTACTATTCTCACCATAGATCAGCACCTTCCACCACATATGTAATGCTGCAGGAGGCAACCTTGCACCATCTTGATCTGTCCAAAGTGAATCAATATAAGCATCAATTTACTTGTTTAAAGTGGCTGATGCAGTCAATTCATTTTTGGCAGCAGTGCATGTTGTTTAAGATTTCTTTTTCAAATACTGATTGGGTATGCAAATCCAACTTTGGGCAACAAGGCGCTAACGAACTGCTCTGGACTCAACTAGCCCACCCTGCCACACCTGCAAAAGAGGCACAGAGGCTATGTACACACGATCAGATTAAAGCGCAACATGGCAATCACGCTATAAAAAACACGTGACCTTTATTGCGGGAGAGCGCGTACACACGTCGCTCCTTGCAACGCAACAGAATTCTTTGCAATATCGCGGTGTAGCGCAATAAATTCTGGGCACCTATCCCACAGTTCAATTTTCCCTTTCCAATTGGTGCTTGGAATCCTGGGATGAAGGAAAGGAACGCAAAGCGCCATCGGTAAACTCTCATTTTCCCGTGGTGCACTGTGTTCCCCTTGCATCTTCCTCATTGACAATAGCAACTCGCGCCTATTTTCAACAGTGCAGTGACGCACTACTTGCGAGCAATCACAACTGCGACAGCATGGATCCTGCTCTAATCTCCACTGTCGCCTTCAGCATTCTAAATACATCTCGGCTGGTTGCTCAGTATGCAATAAGCTCCGAATCAGACGAGGACGCCGAGAAGCAGGGGCTGATCGATGTCCTGCGGAGCAACAGCACCACATTACTCAGCTCCTTCACCGATCATCTGCACATGGAGCAACACCGTTTCTGGTCGCGAGAGACGAGCACAGAGTGGTGGGATTGCATTGTTATGCAGCTGTGGGATGACGAGCAGTGGGTACAGAACTTTCGAATGCAGAAAGCAACCTTTCTGGAACTGTGTTCAGAGTTGGCCCCTGCCCTGCAACGTAAAGACACCAACATGAGGTCAGCCCTAACCGTGGAGAAGCGTGTTGCGATTGCTGTCTGGAAGATGGCAACTCCTGACTGCTACTGGTCGGTTGCAAACCAGTTTGGAGTCGGGAGGTCCACCGTCAGATTAGCCCTCTCACAAGTCTGCCGAGCCATCAATCGCGTTCTGCTACGGAGGACAGTGACGTTGGACAATGTCCGTGAGATTGTGGAGGGCTTTGCTGCCATGGGATTCCCTAACTGCGGGGGAGCAATAGATGGCACACATATCCCGATTTTGGCTCCAGACCATCTCGCGACCGAGTACATAAACAGGAAGGGCCACTTCTCCATGGTGCTGCAAGCACTCGTGGATCACAAGGGGCGTTTTACGGACATCAATGCTGGGTGGTCGGGAAAGGTGCATGATGCCTGCATTTTTGGAAACACTGGACTGTACTGAAAGCTGCAAGGGGGTACCTTCTTTCCAGATCAAAAAATTACTGTGGGGGATGTGGAGATGCCCATAGTCATCCTCGGAGACCCAGCATACCCACTGATGCCATGGCTCATGAAGCCGTACACCGGGATCCTGGATCACAGCAAGGAGCGGTTCAATTACCGATTGAGCCGCTGCAGAATGACTGTGGAGTGTGCTTCGGCCGCTTAAAAGGGTGCTGGCGCTGTTTGTATGGGAGGCTGGACTTGGACGAGGACAACATCCCTGCTGTGATTGCGGCGTGCTGTGTCCTTCATAACATTTGTGAAAATAGGGGAGAAAAGTTTTCCTCGGCGTGGGCTATGGAGGCACAGCGCCTCGAGGAAGCATACGAACAGCCATCCACTAGGAGTATTAGGGGGGCCCAACGAGGAGCTGCTCGCATAAGGGAGGCACTCAGAGAGCATTTCAATGATGCCCTCCCATAGTTCACTTCAAGGACGCATCAAGTGCGTGTTCCACTGTGTTCAAATAAAGCCACTCTTCAAATTTTCTGTTACTGTTTTTATTAAAAGATAAAAAGGGGGGGATGTGGTTGGAGGATTTTGGAGGGGTTACAGGTGGGTGTAGCTGCAGGTCCCTAAAAAGTAGCTCTGTGAGGGACTGGATGTTGCAGTATACCAGGGGGACGGGTGGCCTTCAAATAAATGCTTTGAAGGACTATGGGGTGTGGGAGGCAGACACGGCTGAAGTGTCTGGAGTAGAGCCCATACGTTAATCGCCTGGGTCTGCAGAGCAATCATGCTCTTGAGCAGTTCTGATTGTTCCTTCATGACGCTTATCAGTTCATCCCTGTGTTTCTGCCTCTTCTGTTGGGATTCCTCTCTCCAGGCTCGATTCTCTCTCGCGGATGCCTCTGTTGTTTTCATCAGCTCCTGAAACATATCCTCTTCGACCACGCCGCTCGTGTTTCTTCGAGCACGCCGCCGAATGTTTCTCATGCGGTCAGCTGGGGTAGACACCGGCCTTGTGAAGGTCGAATCTAATAAAAAAAAGAATAATAAAGCTATTGTTAACACATAGCCTAGATAACCAATGTAACCTTCCAGTAGCACATTCCACTGGAAGGTACAAGGCAGTCAACATCCTATGCTTTGCTGAAGCGGACAAGGTACGTCCTAATAGAAAGCTTACTGTGGGCTAACATTCTGCACAGGGCACACTGATGGAACCCTATATCTCTCTCCTCAGAGTGCCCCTGCCAGCTAGAATACATCTCCTACATGCCACAGGATGCCAGCCGGGAACGTATGCTGCTGCCTTGTGTGCTGCCATGGTTCCCAGCGCTGTGCTTTGCAGCTGGCGAGGCCGAGTATCTTTATATGGGAGCATAGACACATACGCTATCCCATCTAACCTGCGTAGGAGGCTCTGGAGGTACATCGAGGACACCTTTAGTGACCTAAATACAGATGATTTTTTGACAATCACTGCTTGTGTTGATGCATTTCTAATGAATGCATAGTAAAGAGTGTGCACAGCGGGGACCAAGACAGCAAGCACCCCCGCCTCGGACAATGATTTTTTAGCAGGAGCCATGGCTGCACGGAAGAGAAACTTACCTGAACCCCCCTTTGCCACCTCAGAGGACACGCTGCAATTCATGTCTTGGGTGGACGTCTCAGCGGGGGTGCAGAAGAGCTCCTGGCTACACGCTGTTGCGCTCTCCTCCAGGTCATCCTCCATCTCCTCCTCCTCATCGATCACGTCCTCATCCTGCTCGGGTCTGGCATTCTATGGAGGAGGGGGGGCCGATGTGTCCACAGGACTCTTTGCAGTGGTTGTGGGGTCCCCACTGAGGATGACTTCGATCTCCTTGTAGTACCTGCATGTAGCAGGCGCTGATCCTGAACGGTGGTTTGCCTCCTTCGTTTGGTAATAGGTTATTCTTAGCTCCTTCACCTTTGATCTGCACTGCACAGTGTCTCTCTCATGACCTCTCTCGGACATGGCCCAAGAAATTATGCCATATGTATCGAAATTTCGCCTGCTGCCGCGTAGCTGCGCCTGCACAGCAGACTCTCCCCAGATGCTGATCAGGTCCAGCACCTCTGCCGTGCTCCAAATGGGTGCGCGTCTTCCACGATGGGCCGCCACTGCTAGGTAAGATCGGAGCTGCACTCCACTCCACGAGGAAGAGAACAGGAAGTGAAACAGAGGAGAAATTCGAAAATCCCGGGAATCGAAACAGGGCGGGGACTGTTTCGTCACAGCCACAGACCGAGTGGGGGGAAGACCAGAGAGGACGACTCTGGAATGCTGGGACACTTCCGGAGGCCAATCATTGCGCGGTAAGCATACACACGAGTCGAAAGGTGCAACAGCTCTTCCGCATTAACTGCTACCACCCTCGTCGAGGTGGTTTTTGTATTGAGCTACAACTGTGCTGTTGACGCGCAAGAGCCCTATTGCACGTGTGTACGCTGTTGTTGTTATCGCGCGGTAATGACTCTTAATGCGCTATAAAGTGATTGTGTGTACATGGCCAGACTGCAGGAGAAGTTTGAAATACTTTTGTGCCTAGCTCTTTCTGACTTCTTTGAAAAATTCCAGCCCCAATGTGTAAGTGAAACTAAAGAAACAGAAATTAAACAGATGCATGTGTCTTCAGGTCATGCTTCTCTCCTCCTGACTGTGCACTGGACAGCAGTCTGAGGAAATGCTTCTTCACTGACCAGACATTTTTATAGTGTATTTCCAGTTGATTTTTATAGAGCAAAAAGTTCCAGGAGAAAGAAACAAAAGCCTTCTTTTAAAGCACAAAAAAGTACAAGGTGGGCTGTATATCACAAACTTCTTCACGTTTCCTTGTGATGCCAATATTTTCAAACTGTCTTCTAATTTGAAGCATCTCAGTTTCTGGGTGCCAGTTTGCCTTACCCACTGTCTGATTTTTCAAGGTGCTGAGTACCCAGAATGCATGTGAAGTAGGTGCTCCAAATCTTTGAAAATTAGATCTTCTGTTCTTAGACTGGAACACAAAATAAAGAGGAATCCAAAATTCGTCATCACTTTAGAATATTCTGGCCTAAATGTGTATCACTCTGATCTAGAGAGGGGCCATCTCTAGAGTGAGATGCTTATCTAGACTTCATGCCCATAGAAGCTGGGATTCAAGAAAACACATAAGCATATGCTTAAATTATTCATCCCTATTCAGGACAGTGTTTAAGCATGTGCTTAAGTTTAAATTTAAACGTGTTTTGTCCTATTGATCTCAATGTTTCTTTTCTGAGACTGCCAGCAAGTCTGTCACTTGTACTGTTGGTTTTGGAGATACGCTGTGTAAATGGAGTGATCTCCATGAGAGTGGAAGGGAGGCCATGTTTGGACATCGTCACACATTTTGTCATTGGAGTCACACTGAAACCCTACAAATCTGGCCTACGTTTGTCATTACATCTGTGTATGTGGCCCATTATTAAACAGTAAATGGTAAGTAAGGTTCCAATCCTGCAACAAGCTTTGAACATGTAGAGGAGTCTCTTATAGAAGGATGTGGGTCAATAATTGTTATTCCTGATGGGTTCTAGTAATATCATAAATCTAGAATCCCAAAATGGAGCTGCTGGTTCAGCACTTGAGACAATACAATTATAGTATCAAAATGAATGAAAATGGTAGATTGGGGCATTTTATTCCCCAGGAATCCTCAACATTTCTGATTTTACAGATTTATTCACTATATTTCTTCTGTAAGTTAGGTTAAACTTTGTCAGTCTGACTGCAAATATAAAAGTTGCCTGCATGGTATATTTCTTCATTTCTTTAATATTTGAATGGATTGTCACAGACCCTCATATTAATCTCATTGTGTTTTGCTGAAATCTTTTACTTATTTCCTTTAGCCTGCTCTATTTAAATTGTGGATATTTATGTTAATGAGGGAAGAAAATAAAATTAATCTGGGTACCTGGCGGATGCTTCTCCCCAGTCTGTTGCTAGAGCTGTGCAATATTTTAAAAATATTATCTCCCTCTACTTCCTTCCCCCGTCCCCAGTAGTTAAAGTATAATTTGACGGGCCCCGGAACCCTCCTAATCTCCGGGCCCCCTTCCCGTATTGTCTGGGCCCCCTTCATGCATGTGTGGGCCCCAGTCCAGGTAGGCATTTGCAACCACTTCTCAGTACCACAAGCATCGGTTATCACTCCATAAAAATATTTATAATTTTATATGTCATGTATGTCTATAGCAATTATTGTCACAAACTAGCAAACACTGCATAACAATAAGTATTGTGATTAACAATGTTGGGCCATAGGACTTGCAAGCAGCCAGGGCAGGGCGGAACATGCGTTCCTCCGGATTTTTCTATTTTTAGGGGCCCTGGAACTCTGGCCCCTCATATTTGTGGGCCCTGGAACTGTGTTCTGATGCGTTCCCCCTTACTTTAACCCCTGCCCGTCCCCCAAAAATTTTAGTCCTTTTTCAAGCTATGGATTGACTTTTCATTTGTCTGTTTCTCACGAAGTATATCCTGAAACCTTGTCATTATCTTTTTCAATATGATAGGGCTGCAGAATAGCCCTCAACCAATCAGACAGCAATCAATTGCATAAACATGCCTAAACTGGTAGGTTGTCTTTGAAAGGATGTTTCAGTCTGATCAGAGACTATTCTTTGTTGACGCTACTTGATGATGTTTTATAGCTTTGGTTTCTCTCTTCAACTTTGTATCTATTTCTTTGATCCCTGCAAATCAAGTTTACAAATAAATACTTTCTTGAACATAAATTACATCTTCAGCAGTGTACTCACAAATTTTTCATATCACTAGCCCTGTATTTTTGAGCTCTCCTTTGAGAACTCTTCACCCCCAGCATCTGATCCAAGAAACAAAACTTGTCTTAAATGTGCCATGTGTATATTGAAATCCACAACCCCTGCTTATCCAGAAACCAAGAAGGAAGGATGAAATCTGGGCCCACTGGAGTCAGGAGCAAAACTCCCATTGACTTGAATGGGTCCATGATTTAGCCTAATAAGTCTATTTATAATTCTTAGAACCGCAATTAGTATTCTGTGGTCAGAAGCCTGGTTTGATCTAGATAACATTTGAAATAAAAAGTTGTTATATTTCAATACACTTACCAAAAAAATCAGTTGTACTTAAATATACAAATTATTTGATACCCACTCATATTATAATTACAACTTAGTACCTCACTCTGGGAGAGAAATACCTGGGGTTTGACCAACCACTGGATGTCACTGTTGAGCTATAGGAATAGTGTTGAAAAGAACAGTTAAATTTATGTGACAGTATAATTTGAGTCTTAAAGGTCTTTTTACATTATGAGTTTCAAGTGTTTTGTCACATTTCTGAAATTGTGTAGGCAAGGATTCTGTTGTGTGTGTGTTTTTAAGTTTGATGTTTAAATTATGTGTAACTAGTAAATACCTGATCCATTGACATATCTTACATTCAAATTCAGCTTATGACAGCCAACCAAGACAGCTCTTTAAGGTAATAATGACTTCTTTCAAACAAGAGGGGCTCGTTGAAAATATCTGTTAATCCTGGAGACAGGAGGCTTTTTAGTCTAAAATTAGCATCATTTTCCTATTAATAAACAGGCATTCATTTTTCCATGTAAATGAGAGTGCAAAACTGTAGCGAATACGTGCATATTCAACAAGGAGAACACATTAATCAAGCAACAAGAACTCTTTCCTTTCCTTTCCTTTCCTTTCCTTTCCTTTCCTTTCCTTTCCTTTCAACTTCATTTGTTTTTTGTGTTCTGTAAGCCCCTTCAAGGACAAATCTAATATGAAATGTTAAACGGGTAACCAAAAGTGTTGTGCGGTATTTGCACAATGAGTAGATGTCACTTTAGATATGTTGGCAGTGGGTTAGCAAATCCACCAAGATAACACAGGCCAGAAATGCAACATTATTTGCATATAGAGTCCTGGCATGTGGCTGCGAGGAATGTGATTTTTTTAATTGCTAGCCAGTCTTTGGAAATGGCATGTGTGTAAAATAGAGTGGGAGTACTCTGACATCTGACATCTAACAATGAATAATATGTTGCACTTCTGTTACAAACATTAACTAAGTCTCACGACACCCCTGTGGGCAGGTAGGATAGGGTGGGACTTCACCGCACCCACTATGGAAATGCAGCCAAACCTGGGGTTTTCCATACAGCAGAAGTGAAGGACAAGTGACATTTAAGCGGGTGTTTAGGAAGACCGAATGTACTTACCTCTCCTGGAAAATTCTCAAGAAGTATATCATGGGAATTTTAATGACCATGCATGTTTGCTTTTATATCTCTGTCATTCAAAAGGCACTAAATTCACTTTCTGAACTAAAATCGTCAATTAGTTGTACTATACATATGAGAGAACAAATTTTGGATTGGGTTTAACACTGGTTATTTTATTAGTATTTATTACTTCTATTAGGGAAGCATCTAGAGGCCACAGTTGGAGATGAAGAACCCCAATGTGTTAGGCGGGATGCAAACACAAAACAGTAGATGGTCTTTGACCCAAAGAGCTGCCAACCTCTACAGTCTAATTTGTCATGCAGGGAAATAAATTATTGCCCTCTTGTATGAGAGAAACGTAATAAGAGAGGAAGGGAGTCTGGAGGCCCAGTCATCTAATTAAAGGCCTGTTTTGCAATATGTTAGTTCCTAACTAAACTCTCAAACTTAGTCACTGCATTTGCATAGGCAGGCAATTATAACTGGCTGAACAGCACTTTACAATGCTTTGTTCCTCATTTCCATCAGATCAAATAACTGAGGGATATATTGAAGCCTGAAATCCTTTGGAAAATGTTTTCTCTATACTTATTTGTTTAATCTGGCTGCCTCCATACTCATGGCATCCGTACAACAACGCAATCAGTGTGCTCCCAGAGCAATCACTGATAGGTCTGTCTCCTGCCTTTGCTGTGGGAGCCATGGAGGCACAGGAGAAAGGGTGGGAGTGGGGACAGCAGACAGGGATGGCAAGTACAACTGCTAAGAGTAGGGGAGAAAGGGATAGCAGCCTTCACAATGGGGAAGGGCTCTGAAGATTTCCGAATGAAGATGACTTTTACAGAGAGGTGCGGGTTTCAATGTGCACTTTGTACAAACTTTTTGTTTTGTTTTGTTTAGGAAAAGCAGATATAGGACCCTCAAATTAAATAAAAGCCAAATACTCATATCAGCCCACACAGAAATAACAAAATAAATTTGTCTGAATGGAAGATCAAACTCATTTTATATTTTGTCCTCAGCATCAACACCATCAATATGCAGGTTGCTCCCCACATAGGTTGGTTTGTTGGATCAGTACAATACTAGGAGTCTGTTCTCAGCACCATGGCAGTAGGTTCAAGCACGTTCTACAGCTTTCTTGTCTCTTCAATTTTTAAAGAAGCCTTCCATGGAAATTCAGCCTACATTTTTGGAGCCTGACAGATCATATTTTTTAGCCTCTTCGCTTATTTACTCATCTACTTTCTCTTAGTCAATGTGGTGTTCTTGTTAGCCATAGCCTCTGCCTTCATGTGTGCTCTGTCTATTGTACCCATGAATGTAGTATCTATTGGGAAAATTATATTTGCACAATAAGGTCTCCTGTGGACTTCATGGAGTCTTTGTCTCTGGTTTTAATCATTGATGGGGTTACCAACTCTGTTTGGATCTTTTTGATAGGTTTCATCACATGACATAATGGCAGTAATGACTGATCTACTGTATTCTAAAACTCATTCACTACAGAGCCATCATTTTGCCTTCAGTGGAAACAAGGAGCACCATCTGAATCATAATTTCACATTTTAAGTTTATTGCATTAATAAGTAAATAAAATCTCCAGTTGTAATGTGAATCTTACTCCTAAATAGTAAGATTGGGTTTAGGTTACTTTTCTTGTTAATGCATCTTTAAATGTGCACCTGTGTATTAGTTAATTCCATTACTTAAAAATAAAGAAAATAAAATAGCATACCATTGGAAAATGATACATGCAACAAAAGCGTATTGATTAGACTTAAAATCAGTTTCTGCTGCTGTCCGTAGATTTACTTGGTGTGTCCTTTTTTTAAAAAAAAAGGATGTTGTTTGAGGTGGGGTTAGTTTTTGATTTTTCACAAAGTCTTTTTGTTTTGTACTTTCTGCATAGATATTAACAATTCATCTTCCATCATTTTTAATAGAAAAATGCTTGATGACACAAAATGCATTCTGCTGCAAATTCATTGACTTTGTGAAGCCAGTTTTTATATTCAGAGTCTTTATACTAGCTGCCATTGTAACTTCTTTTTTTTCAGGTACCTTCAGAACTGCTACGTTTTGAAGAGCCTTTGCCATCATCCATTTCTGTTCTTTTTTTTAAAAAATGTGAAGCGGTTGCAGTGTAGCGTAGATTTAAGACACAACAGTGCCCATGCATGTGCATATATCTATTACAGTGCACAGACTTTCTCATGACATAATGTTGTTATAACACAAGGTAAAGTAATGCACACAAGATGTAACTGTTGGGAAGGCAAATGCACATTACTATGCCGTTTTAAATACCAGCTAGATTAATGTATAAATCAGATTCAACATTCAGTATTCATTTTCAGAATGCCCTATAATTTATCTCCCAGGTTGCTCTCAGCAGTCTCCTGGAGATTTGTATTTAATTTCTGGAGACTCGAGGGCAATCCTAGAGGGTTGGCAACCCTTAAATCATGCTGATTTTATTGTCAAGGCTTTGTCAAGAGAAAGATCTTGCAACAAACTTGTCTCCTCTCTTATTTAGTAGGAAGATGTAGAGGGAACTTCTTGAAGAGATTTCCTCCCCAGTGCTCCTTCTCATTAGTTTTACTGGGAAAAGGAATGATCTGGCCCTTAATTTTACTCAGGTAGACATTCATTGCTTGGGCCCAAAACTGGTATTCTCTTGCCTGTGAAACTATCCATGTAAAGATGTAATATAACAATTCGTTTAATATATTCTTAGTTGTTTCTTATATTTTTCCAAACTGCTGTAATCTTAAATATGTAAATCAAAGTAACTTTGCTAAGCCATATTTGAATATTTACCTCAGAAAGGACTTTTCAACTTTCACCACAGATAAAGCTACCAAAATTCCTGAGTTGTTCTTAGATAGCTGTTCTTTCTTTTTCTTTTTCTTTTTTGCCCCTAAAATTCTCCTCATTCATCCAAAAGCTTCTGAATGAATAGCAGAGTAGCATGCACAGTTTCTTACTAGAGGCTGATTTGCACATCTGTAAAAGGATTAAGAAAAAATTTGGGGTTTTTTCATGTTAATTCATTTTCATGTTTTAGAGAAGGGTAAATTGTTATGCCAAAGGATTTTCTTTGTCATGCTAACCTGTTTTGTTTACATTTACTTATTAAAAAAAGGCATGCCTCTAATTTGCCCAGGAGTAAGCTTTTGTGGACCTTTTTAAGTTGGGAGTAAGCAGAGAAATCCAGACCACTGTCTGGCCCTCAAGTAGATTCTTACCCTGCTCACCAGCCTATTGGCTACCCTCTTTCTTCCCTACTGTCCTTTCAGTACGTGTCTGGCAAGCAAAAGTAGCCTCTCCCTTGTGAAATATTTTTGGTTTGTGTGTATTGACAGCTAACGTTACAGGTATTGTCAGTTGTTGTCCTGTGTGTTCTCTCTGCCTGCTGCACTGACTCTGATCAGCTAGCCTGTACAGCAGACTTTGATTAAACTGCCCAATAAGACCACAGATTCAATTCAGTAGCGAAGGCACTCGGCTCGATTTATTGTTAAGCCCAGTCCTGGCATCTTATCAATGCTACAGGTACACCAACACGTGTATGCTCGTTACAATGGATTTGGATCAGTGAACAGCGGGAGTTTCCGTTCCCCCCTCAGCTGGGCAAAGGCACCTCTTCTGCGACCCCTCTTATATACACTGGCACAAACAAGTTTCAGAATGCTACCCTTTCCCTTGTACATGTTGATCAAAATATCTATATTCATCACCCTGTCATCCTGATCTTATCTTTAGGAGGGGTCAGTGGGCCCTTGTAACATCTTTGGGGATTATGCTGATACTATAACCTTATATTGGGGTGTTCTGGAACTACCCTTCTGGAATGTGTTTATGTGAATACCTAGTGCCTATGAATGCTTGTGTTTTTGCATTGCTAGCCCTGTTCTTGCCTGAAGGGGTGACAGACACTGGGTGTCAAATCATGGAGGAGCAGAAGCTGCTTCTTTGAGCTTCCTACCTCCTTTTATTATACAGCGCAAACAACTTACATAGGATCATAATAAGCATTCCAGTGCAAAAACATAGCAGGATACGAAAACATAACAAGGTCAAATACTCAGTGTTTATCTATCATGCTCTCCGTTTCCCATGCTCTCCCTGCCCAGTATGTTTACAGGTGGATAGCCTGTGATCATGCATCGAGGTCATCCAGGTGTGCCTGGACATGCCGTCTCTGCATGAACCACAGGCCATGAATCCCTACACTTGCCACGTTTATATATCAGACAGCGAACCTGCAAGCAGATATTTACTTTGTAATAGGACATGGCCTGATTTAGCCTGATTTTGCTAACTTTGCTTTATATTAGCAGGGCTTGACTGTTTGGGCGGCAGGCACTGATGCAGAGCATCAGTTGAGCAGGTCTGTGTCGACCTGCTTAGTTGATCAGAGAGTGTTCTCTGGTTGACTCAGTCCAGGCACAAGTGGGGTCCCTCCCACCCACCCGCCCACTGTCTTCTAGGGAGCTTCCAGCGTGCCTGCTCCCAGTGTGCAAAGGTGGCAGTCTGTCAGTGTGCCTCCAAAGAGAGGTGACCTGCATTTGGCATTTGCCATCTGCATAGCCAGCCTTTTTTATTTTGGGGAGACTTAGCCTCCACAAGCATTGTATATGCTCCACCCATGTTTGGAAATAGAATATTCCATTATTCTGTGACTGATTTGCATCCTGAAGGATCCATGTTATTCCCTGGACCATGGTGATGACTTGTTTTTCTTTGTCCACTTCAATACATATTGACCTGCTTTTCACAGACTGTCTGCAAGAATGACATGTCAAGTTCCTGTGAGCTATTATGCAAAATCCAGGCACTGAAGTTCACCAAGCTCTGGGGGAAAAAATGATGATTGATGATGATGATGATACCTAAACCGGAGGGGGAAAGGAAGATTAATGGGAACCAATTCTTCATCATCACAGTACATAGTGTAGCTTCTCTTAACATGCTACTCCCTGGATACATGGTGGCTTGTCAGGCAGAAGGAAAGGGCAAATCCTCCTGTCCCCTCAGGTTTCTCAGGGCATGGTGCACTGAATTCTAGGAGGTTCTCTTCAGACCTGCATCCTGCAATTGCCTGTGTAATGATTCTAACAGCACAAACGTGATGGTAGTCAGTCTACCCCACACACTGGCTGCACAGATTTCATGGCTGGCTTCAGGAGGTTACACACAAGAATGTCTGCTTTAAAAATGCAGGTCTCTTACCCCATCAGTTAAAGGAGAATTTCTGTTGGCTCTGAGGAGAATGTTTGTTACTGGTAGTAGTTTTAATAGTAATAGGGTTTAAAGGCTCTGTGAGTCACATGCTGAAGGGTGATTTAGTCTTTCACTCATACAAATATTTTTATTAGGTCTGGGGAAAAGAAGTGGTACACATACATGCAAGCCAGTACCTTACAATCTATAAATAAAGCATGAAGAGTATATGGCATTGGAACAGGCAATTACAGAACACAAAATCTTTAAATTCTTTAACGATTTTTTCTTCTTGGAAAAAGAGGCCAATGAATGAATGACATGTGAATATGCAGGAGTCTCATTCAACGAAATGCTTGAATGCAGTGATATTCTCATGTGAATATTGTAGCTTCAGTTGAACTTATGGACTTCCCCATTTCAAATAAAAATTCTTCGTGTTCCAAGATCATCACTGTTTCCAGCAGACACATCTATTCCCTGTATTGGATTTATGTTTTAGTTTCTGCTTGACTAATTTATTGTTTATAAAGGATCTTACGCCTTCTTGATAAAGGTATAAAATCACTTTACTGAGTGAGTGGTGCACACCATCCACTTTCACTGATGCTGAACTATATTGTGAGGGCTGTTTGAGAGTCAGTAATTACAAGAAGAACAAGAAGTTCATTTGTGGTCATTTTCGGGGGCAAGGTTTAAATGATGTCTAGGTCTGATAATTAAGGAACTATCAAGTTGCCCTTGTCATACAAATATTTAATTTGTTCTGATATATTTTTAGCCTATGAACCACAGTTCACAATGAATAGAAAAGTCTCTTCAAAAGTCATAAAACTATTTCATATGACATGGTTATAGATTACTTATAGCATGAGACAATTTCATCTAATTAATATTCTATCCCCCATTTCTCTCCTTGTCAAGTGCATCGTATTAATAATACTGTAATAATGAATAATGAAATCCTCCATGTCATTGGATGGCTGGAATTTCCTGGTCAGTTTCTGCAAGAAGCCATATTGTTCGTTCTTTCCAATGCAGAGGAAATATGTTTATGCTACTCATCGAGGTGCAAGCATGGATGGTTAAAAAGGGGGATATAGGACAGGCCACACCTGCTACTGAAAGAATGTTTATGGAAGAATAAGCCAATGTTGCTAAGGCTATTTCCTTATAGCACTGTGAAATTAAGTGACAGTATTATCTATCAGCAATTTAAGTGCCAAACCTGCACATGACAGCTCTGTGATATAACTGACACTGGGAAATGATGTCAGCTCTCAAAATTTGCTTCACTCAGCTTCCTGTTGGGAAAGTTGAGGGGTGGGGTTCTGTAACAACTGGTTTGAACGATTTTAAAATTAGAGAAGGTTTCTATCATGCACCTGTTGTTTTAATGAAACTCAATTAAATTTATCTTTTAATAAACGTAGTGTTCCAAGTCTTGTAATTTTATTCTGAGTCCCATGATATTTGGTGTTTGTCTTAACACCTCAGTTCCTGGAGTCATGGAATTATGTGAGAATCTCATCTTTTGATTTGAAAAATTAAGTTTCTAGCTTTCATTGCAGAGCCAATCTTCAAAACTTCTTTCAGTGACCAAGAGAATTTTTCCACATATGTATGTAAAGGACATCCTAAAACATACTATGCTAACTCTTTTTATGATGGAGTGGTTCTGTTTGCTCTTATTTTATTTCAGATTAACAATATAAATATTCAACAGAATTACCCAGGAAACCAATGGGTACATTTTGATAAGGGCTAAAAATTTTATAAGAAGTAAATTCTTCATTCTTCTGAATATCAAGGCTAGGTCTTGACTCTTAGGAACCACATGGTCTTGGACTGAGAACTAGTAGCTGATATTCTGTATTAATTTTTCTTAGAGGGTAAGTTGTAAAAACAAAGACTTCATATGCTTTACAGAGATGCTTCTTTCCATTTTCTGCAAATGTTATTGTTAATTGAAGGGTGATATCTAAAAAAAAATTCTTATAGTAAAGGCCTGACAAATGCTATAAAATAATCCAGGATAATTTTCAATACAAAAAACATTCCCATTTATTTTAATGACTTCCCCTGGTCTGATGCAATATGCTGTGGAACTGATAAATTTTCAACTTCAGTGATTTACCACAGCTGAAGATTTTACCCTCTGTCTCTTGTCAGATATAGATTTAATTTATGAGAAGTGTAGAGTTTACACAGGTTCTTGTAAGGTAATGGCTGTTGAAAATCTACCCTAGAAATTGTCCTGTGGTATCCTGATTAATAGGATTTAGTTCTCTTCTCTGCATGTGTCTGAATCTGAGTTCCCATCCCAACTTGCCTTTCCAACTGCTAAGATGTCCTTGAAAAGATAAGAGAACTGGAATGAAGTAAAAATGTCAGCAAGATATGAATTTCCAAGACAAATAACAATGTCATTCTTGTGTCTAATCATGGTTTAATTGTCTCTATATTGTCAGTTCGGCAAAGGACTGAAAAAACAAAACAGGCTCAGTGTCAAAGAGTAGTGTTAGAGAGGACCATTTAGTAATTTCCAGAAGTTGCCAGCTGGTTGCCAAAAGTGTCACTGAACTCTTTCACAACAAGCTGTCCTGATTGCTAATGTTACTGTTTTTTTCCCCTAATTATCTTTTCATTGTTCTATAAAAGCCTAAATACTTGCACAGAATGCCAACTAAGAAGTGTTAATAGAGCAAGAAATAGATTGATGTAACAGCAAATAAGCTGGCCTCCTTAAATGTCTTGCTCTAGCCTGGAAACCCGTCTGTGACATCTCCCCAGAGAGAGACCACAGGCCTTCACTTGCCCCTTCATATGATCCTCAGGGCTGGCCTTATTGTGAGGCGAACTGAGGTGGCCACCTCAGGTGCCAGACTGGGGGGGGGGGACATGCCATTAGGACCCAGAGTGTAGAAAATTGTGTCTGCTGGTGGTGCATATGTATTCTCTCTGCTCTAGATGCACAGAGATGGTGGAGTGCTGTGCTGGAGGAAGGAGGGCACAAGAGACATAACAGGCAGGCAGGAGAGAAGGTGAGAGGGAATAACGGAAAACAGCAGGAGATTCAAGGAAAGAGAGGAGAAAGAGTCTCTTATGTACCTCTCTAGCACTCCCAGGAGCCTGGACTGATTAACACCAGCGTCTCAGGGAGCTTCCTGTTTCCTGCTGCTTCCCTGAACCCACTTGAGGAGAACAGGCAGTCAACTGAAGTGGTAGGAGCCAGTTAGTCTCTTAAGACGCTGACATCTTCCCTCACTCAGGCCCTGCCTCTAGCCTGGTTATTTGTCCCCTTCAAATGAGGGTTGAGAGCCACTATAGCTGGCACAGAACAGCAGTCATGAGTGAAAGAAGAAAACACCACACTGGAGCAGCATTCAGAAAAAGAATGAAAGCAAAGGAAGCTTTTCTATCTAAGCAGAAAGGAGCTGTCCTGAGATACATAGACACAAATGTTCACGGTGAGCCTTCCAGCCCCACTGAGGATGTGAGTGGTGAGGAGATGCCTGATCTTCCAGTTAGTCAGAGTGCAGGTGACTAACAATATTGATGCAAGTGATTTGGGTGATGAACTGAAAGCCCTTTCAAGATACGTTTCAGCAGGATCAACTCCAAAGGCTGTTCTGGAACATATGTGCGCAAATAAGATGACCACCCTCTTTCCAAATGCTTTTGTTGCTCTGTGCATACTTCTAACACTTCCTGTAAACAGTTACAGTAGAAAACGCACCTTCTCCAAGCTGAAGTTAATAAAAACACATCTATGCTCCACAAATGACACAAGAGAGGTAGGTCAGCCTTGCAACCATCTCAATAGAGCATGAGCTGGCCCAGACTGGGGACCTTCAGGAAGCGGTTCAAATCTTTGCAACCAAGAAGGCACAGAAAGCACCACTTTGATTATTCAAACAGATAAAAATGCCAGTGTTTACTATGGAGACAAGAAAAGTTACATTTGCTGTTCAGGCATATTTGAAAGTTACTTAAAATTTTTTGAACAAGGCATTTTAAGTTGTTAGTTCTCCTTTATTGGGGTAGGTAGCAGAGCAGTACCATGAGAGGAGTAGAACAGGAAGAAGGCAGAATTGCGACCTTTCAAAGTTTTGGCCCAAGCGAGAGGACATGGGGCCGTCATTTGAGCTTTCAGCCTCAGGTGCCAAAATGTTGTGGGCCAGCCCTCATCCTCAGTAGCTTTGGGCGAGTTGAATCTGCTTGTTCTTTCCTTCTGCTCTTTTGTGTCCCAGGAAATTCTATCAATGTATATGTTCCTATATTAACAGCCAAATCAAAATGATACATATGATTAAAGAAAGAACACAAGATACCCGCGAGCTTAGGGTGGAATCCTGCAACCATGAAAGTCTGACTTTAATGATGGTTAGACTGGCCCTTTATTTTTGTGTAGCAAATTCATTCTTTAAAGCTCTTTGAAAGACTTTATTCATATATATTACCATTATACAGACTTCAAGACTTTATTCATATATATTACCATTATACAGACATCATGCATATTACCCACTTCACACTAGTACTGTATTTTCTTTGTTAAATAAAGCTTGATATAAAATCTGACATTTCAAAAATGTGTAGTCCCATTTAAAAGAGTTCTTGTGTGCCTTGTATAGCTTTAGCACATTTATCTCGCTATAGATTCTCTTTGCGAAGCTAGGCAAACATGCATTCTTTGGGAATAATCTTCTTAGATATTAATTGAATTCTTCTGGGCGGGAACAGTTATATAGTCATATCCCTTCTGAAAAAGGAAGTCTATTTTTATGCAAAAGTACATTTCATACAGAGAATAACCAAAAATGTGCTCTATTTATCCTATCAATCAGTCAGTCATTGTTTTCATCCTGCCATATATCACCATGATATATACAGATGAAACGTGCTATGTGAGAGGTGATTGGTGGTTATTGTCTGGGACCCTACCACATAAAATTAATAGCAACAAGGAAGTCATGTTCTAGAGGGGTAGCTGTGTTAGTCTAGTTCATCAAAACAAACAAGGAGTCTTGTGGCACTTTTAAAGACTAACAAAATTATTTATCTCATGAGTTTTCATGGGAGAGATCTCACTTCACCAGACACTTGAAAATGGCGGGGGAAAGGTATAGGGATAAGGGATAAATGCAGTGATGTAAGTGTAATCACTCTGGAACTAGTAATCTGACCTGATCCTGTTATTACACTTACTTCATTGCATTTATCCCTCCTCCCTATACCTTCTTTTTTCCATTTTCAAGCGTCTGACGAAGTAGGATCTCTCTAATGTAATCATGAAGACTCTGGCACATCTACCTTCTCAGGGTAAAAACTCTGCTTGTGGTACTGCTTTTGTTTTGATTTTTTTCAGATTTCATTCATTTAGATGAATATGTAAGGTAATTTGTTTCACTGGAACTTTTTTGATCGAAAGTAGTTTTTTAGGTGTGGGAGTGGGCAGAGGGTATCAGTGTTGGGAGCGTCATTCTCACGGGGGAAAAGCCTTTTCAAAAAGGAAGGTTTTGTAGCATTTCCTAGAGATGATCAGACTCTGGATTTGTCTGATCTCCTCTGGAAGATTGTTCCTTAGCCTGATCCCATTGACAGAGAAGGCTTTGTCCCTAAGTCTCACTTGCTTCATCCTGGGCTTTGTGATCTGCACTGTCCCAGAGGAGCATAGGTGTCATGGTGACAATATAGCTGGGGTTAGAATCATAGAAACTGGAAGGGACCATGAGAGGTCATCAAGTCCAGTCCCCTGCACTCATGGCAGGACCAAGTACCCTTTTAAATCCATCCTTGACAGATGTTTCTCTAACGTGCTCTTAAAAACTTCCAGTGATGGAGATTCCACAACCTGCCTATGCAACTTATTCCAGTGGTTAATCACCCTGACAATTAGGATTTTTTTCCTAACATCCAACCTAAACCTCCCTTGCCATAATTTAAACCCATTGCTTCTTGTCCTATCATTGGTGATCAAGGAGAACAATTTTTCTCCCAGTTTTAAGAATATAGGCTAATGTTAGGCTAATAATAATATAGGCTAATATATATTAATAATATTACTAATAATATAGGCTAATAATATTTCAGTAGTGTCCTGACATGTCCTTAATAATGAATATCTGTACATCATGGTTCCTCCAATTACAGTGTGGTTGCAACATCTGACACTAATCATGCTACAATAGTGGCACGATCAAAGCGTTGTCAGTGACAGTTGTTGATCCTCAAATATAGATGCAATTATACATCTTTAATTACTGATTCTATTTGTTCTGCTACATTGACACAGGCTACACAGAGTCCAATGAACTCTTCATAAATATTCATGTCGTCATCAATAAATATGGCAGGCATAAAACCACTTGCTGATTGTTGAAGTCTGCTGTTTCAACTACAAAAATAATATATCCCTTCCTAGAAATTTTCTCAAAAATAAGCCTTATGATTTTGAGTGAGGTGATTTCCATTATCTCATCCTGAGTAACTGGACTTGCAAATTTGTCTTGACTCTTTTTCAGTCACTTTGGGTACTAGGATCATACTCTGGCTGCAGACAAAGCAGACGAATACAATTGTAATCAGTCTCTTCACTTTGGGACTTATTTTCAGCTTGTTCAGTGTAATGGCCTTGCGTTGCAAGCCCTTGACTAGCAAGATGACATATACTATTTCCTTTTTTCATTAAGATCTTCCTGTTTTCTTCTTTCTTCCGAGCGTGCTGAAAATTTAGCATGTCACCAAGTACTCTGTAGTCTGTAGAATTTTGGCTTCTTTGTGATGACACACACATGATTGGTGCATCTCAAGTTTGTCTTGAGCCTTTGTCCAGTGAGAGCAGTTGTTCCTAACCCATAGCCCGCAGGCAAAAGTGGCTCATGGTCCACAGGTTCCTTTAAAGTGGCTTGCTGCTCCCCTCCCACTGGCTGCAAAAGGGAACTGGTGACTAAGGACCCAAGATTGTCAAGCCTGGTGCAGGCTCCTTGGTGCAGCCAAGGGAATGGGTGATCAGCACTTCCCTGCCCATGGCTAACAGGGAGGACAGCAAAGCACACCACCTGGGTCCATATGTGCTGGGGTTCCAGAGGGAGGGGAGATCAGCTTTCCTAGACCAAATCTGTTAATTTTTAGAGAAACGCTGCAACTCACATCAGATTCAGTTTATCACTCACTGCTGAAGACAAACTTTCAGATGGCCATTTTTCACAAGTACAAAGAGGTTTGTCAGACCACTACTGGCTTTCTTTATAAAGTGGTTTGCACTTCCATGTCTGATTAGATTTCTCCCTCCCTTCATTTTTCTCTGTCTTGGATGCAATAGTACATTATTGCTCTGTGTAAGTATAAAATAAAAAACTGACCTCAGTGAGGCATGACGTGTTCCTAAACACAGCTTTTACTCTGTGTCTTGTTTCAAAAGTTCTTTGTTACTAAAAAGCTCCTTTTCCAAATATATATGCAAAAAACATGCTGAAAAGGCTCATTTAATAGATGATGAATTTGCTCTTGCAAAGGGCCAGTGGTCCCACTGTGCTTCATTTTATTGTAGATTAATTATGGAAATACTAGACAGGATGATGCAATTAACCAATGGGAAAACCTGTGATAAAGGCTACTAATCTTGCTAAAGATCACATTTGTACTTCTCTTAAGTGATGAGGATGGTGTTGCAGTTTAATGAGGCAATAATCCAGTTCCAAAGTGACTAAATTATCAAGATAAAGGCTGATGGTTTATTCCAATGAGGGAAACGTATCATTTTTTCACAAAACAGCACATGAAGCCCTGTATCATTCTTGTGTTACCATACCCCAGGTTTTAAAAGAGAGATTGAGGGGCATTTTACATGTTTAGTCCGTGCAGTGCTCTGACATGTGCAGGTTTAGTAACACTGGAAAGTGATGTTCTCTCATTAGGAATTGGCAGGGGTTAATGATGAGAGTGTGAAATGATGAGTCACTCCTGGATTCTGTTCCCAACTGCCATTGGCTCGCTATATAATCTTGCTCAAGTTATTTAAAGATGGAGGCTGCCTGGCTTTATTCAGGTGTGAATAAGAGGTAGATGGTTCAAAGATCAACCGCCTCTTTCAAAGGCCTATGTAAGGGGGGAGTGTACTCTTCACACTCAAGGATGAACAGGGACTTTTCCCTCTGTAGTTCCCACAGAGTACTGCCCTTGAAGAAGTAGGGAAAGAGGCTACACTTGGTGTCTGACTGCACAGCAGGAGGAAGTGTGCTGCATTCATAAATGGATTCAGTAGTGACTGTGTTACCACCTCATGCCCATGAACTCCCAGGATCATTTCTCCTACCTTTCCCATGGCAGTTCCGCTTTGCCCCTTATCTTGTGTTGCACCTTAATGGTGCACACTAACTCTGAACATAATCCCTTTGGAAGGATAGTCAATGATTGTCTTTTTTTTCTTTTTCACCAGTGTTTTAAGCAGCTGGTGCTGGCCAGACCATTGTCAGAGACAGGCTTCTGGACTAGATGGACAATTGGTCTGAACCCATATGATAACTCCCGTGTTCCTAACCAAACCTAAATTCTCAAACAGATGCATTCCTAAATGCACATGTGCTTCTGTGAGTACCCTGCTACTGGTTGAGTGCTTGAATGGAGGAATTTGTATGGCTTAATTGAACTTGCACAAAGGTATGTCACATAGGAATGCACGTTTGAGAATTTAGACACCAAAATCTTTCATTCTTCCAAGATAGCTATCACTTTCAAAAAATTACATTAAGGTAGAATCCAAGTTGCTGTCGTAGAACAAAGTTCTTCTGATTCCCACTACCTTCTGGGACACAAGACTTCAAAGCCACAAATTCCAACAATGGAAAACCAGGAAATATTCAGTTCAGATCTCCCACGTATCCCCAGGAAGCGTATTAGCATTACAAGGGGAAAAAACAAATCTCAAACATATGAAAATCCGGAAAGGCAAAGCTGAGGGGTTGCTTCCTACGTAGCACAACAACATAACTTTAACTCTGCCATCATAGAGAAATCAGCAGCTTGCTGTATCTTTCTTTTAGAAGTGGAAGATATTTGCTTAAAATTCAGGAAACTAATTGTATGAATACCCTGATGTGTTATTAGCCTCCTGAATTGCGATAGGGCAACTGGAAACAAAGAAGAAAGGCAGCTCACTGTATTCAATATGATCTTGGTTAATGGGTAGCAATTACTTATCTCATCAATCCAGGTATACCAGCCTCCTTGATGGTCCTGTTGGAATATATGAAGAGTTACTCCCGCTCCTCCTTAATATTGTGTTCTTTATTCTTTTGGAGCCTTCTAGAAAAGACCTTTAAAACTGAGGTCTCAGTAGCTCTTTGTGGTCATTAAAGATTCCGTCTTCTTTTAAGAGTAGAGGTTTGCCTTGTTGTCCTTGGCTATAATTTGTTTTCTCCCCATTTTAACTATTATGTGGTCATGTGTCATGTGTCAATTGACCACCGTATCTCACCCCAAGGTGGCTTTATTTCATTGGTGCTATCTGAAGCTTGTGAAGCGTTTTGGGATCCTTCAGGATGAAATGTTCTCCTTTTTGGATTTCCTTCATATAGTGTCCTTGGTTAGATCCTGGAAAGTTTTCTTATTACTTGGCATATATTGGGGTTTTTTTCATAATCTATTTTGTCCATTATAAATGCAATGCATCCTTTGTCCATGTCAATTGTTTAGTTGGGTTAATTGCTTAAGGTGCCTGAATGGGGCATTGGTTCACTTCCTGTCTCAAAAGCAGAAGTTCCCTTTCAATAAATAGATTTTAAAATAGCTGCCTCTTGTCAAAACCAGGATGGATTCTGATCCTGATTTAAAGCAATTTGAATTTAATAGGAATCTTTCCTGTGAAATATTCCCATTGACTTCAAAGGGATTAGGATTCAGCCCTTGATGGGCCAGATAATTCATAGATGTCAAGGGAATTATACTAGACTGGCATCAATGTAAATGAGGGCAGAAATCAATCCAGAAACTCAGCTCAAAGTGTTTTGGAATGATGCATATCCTTTGGCTAAGTATGAGTGACTGTAAGTGACACACATACAACAAAGGATTTAAAAGTCCTTACGGAGCTGTTACGTCATGGAGGCATAGCCCTATCTTGACACATTTTGAGAAATGTTTCTGCTTAGGTGGAGTTTAGAAAGTCATGCTATGACTGTGAGCAATAAGCATGACATTTGCTTTTGTCTTTTAGCATTCTTGTGTAAGGTGGACATGCCTTCCAGTAAGGGAGACTAGGCATACAGTATCAGGAGTCTGGGTGCACATATTTATCTATCTCCAAGTAAATAGCGCTTTTCAGTGGTCTGAACCCTTTCTGACAGTATGGAAGTTGTAATTGCGTCTGGGATTTTGAAAGAGGCCATACGGAGCTTTACTTAGACTTGAGCACGTAACCCCATTGGGCCCCATTGAAAATCCCAGTCTATTAAAAAATAAGTTTTATCCTCACATGGGTCATCAGAGACATTTCTTCCTTTTAGTGTAAGTGAGGCAGATATTTCTTACCCAAGAGTTTTTATACAGAACTGATTAGCACCTAGATCAACTTATTGAAAGTCAAGATTACACTTTCCAAAGGTATTTTAGGAGTCCAGGTGAAATTAAGTACGTTTCTCAGAAAGCACTTTTTCCATGTTGTCAAGCTGTTTTCGTACAAGGTTGAATGCAGCTCTATTTGTATACAGTTTCCTGTCCCAAAGGCAATGTTTTGTTTTCTTTGTTCCAACGGACAATGAAATTGGCCCGCTAATGTTTTATTCGTGAAAGTATATCTTATGAATGTGGCCTCCAATACATATTAGAGGCAAAAAATATCACCAACAATAATGCCTAAAAGAATCTTTATTTGTGTAACAAATGGACACACAAATTAAATTATCTCTGCTAATGCATGCCCAACTCCATAATTGTACTCCAGTTTAGAATCCTGCTAAAGCAAATAGCTTAATTCGGAATTGCAAATCAGGAATTCATTGTAATCAAGAAAGTAGGATATGAGATCTTAAACAAAGATGCCAGTGCAGGTCTGCCACATGTTTGACAAATTACTGTCAGTTTGGTGGAATGTATCAAATTACTCTGTCCTGATTCTTAGGAGTCCTGAAACTAGGTAGATAGCCATTTTATATCCATGGACCTTGTTTGCATATCATAGATTGGTTGTGGGTACAAATTTTGTATCTTCACACATCTGTACCGATATCTGTTCTTCAAATGGATCTATAGCTAAATGTCCTCGTTCTTCATTCCTTCTTGGTAATCAGTGATGTTTGCAGTATCACTAGAGTAAAGGACTTGCGTTATTTTCCATTCTGCCTAGATACAAGCCCCATAAATTGTTTTAAAAGAGATTAAAAGTGACAGTAAGTGGTTGTGAGGATAATGGTACCTTATTTATTCTCATTTAGCCTTTTTCAAAACTGGAGTTTTTACCCAAGTACAGCTGATGAAGCATGTATATGCTAGAGATTTACCCCAGTGCAGCTACATCTGTGTAGTTATACTGGTTCCTATAAAACCCCACTATTGACAAGTGGCAACATTTTCAAAGGCACCTAAGTGACTTAGAAGCATTACTCCTATTGGAAGTCAATGGAATTGGTGTCCTAAGTGCCTAAGGGGAAGACTTTCAAAGGCATAAATAGCACTTAGGCACCTAACTTTCATTTACTTTCAATGAGACATAGACTTCTAACTGTCATTTGTGCTTTTGAAAATCCCCTCCTGAGAGCACTTATGAAAATGGAACTCTTAAGTTATTTTTTAAAATTTTACCTAAGGCCTCATGTTGCTGAATTACTATATCACGAAAAGTTCCAGGCGTTTATATGTCACCACATTAGGATGGTGGGCAGGGAAACAGTTTTTAATAAAATTAAGTCTATTCCTTTACAGTCAAAATGAAAAGGATATTTTACTCTCAAACTAAACTTAAATAAATAATTTGATTTCAGGTAAGATTAATTTATTTCTGCGTCACAGTTCTCCTCCGTTCTCCTCAGTCTTCATCTACCTGGAACATTAACAAGGGATAGAAGCATATTACCAGGGATTAACATAAGTGGTACTCAGATACTCATGAGCAACTAACCTTTCAAAAAGCCTACTGAAAACTTCCCCCAAAGGCTCACATGCACACAAGCATACCCTGTACAGCCTCAGGCTCACCCATCCTCCCCCCTACCAGAAACCACACATCTTACCACGCTCCTAGCCCCTGCTGCTGCCGCCGGCCCCACACTGGATCCAGCCCCTGCTGCCTCTGGCCCTAGGCCAGATCCAGCCCTTGCTGCTGGCCCCGGCTCCCATGCCAGATCTGGACCCTGTCCTCTGCTCCGCGGCCACCTGGCAACCCTGGGCCAGTCCCAGGGCCCAGGCCAAGTCCTGCCTTTGTCCCCGCTGGTCCCTGGCTGGGACCAGATGCCATGACCAGCTTCCTCCCGCTGGCCCACCCAGGTTGGTGCCAGCCACTGCAGGCCCTGACCCGGGGCAGCTGTTGCCCCCCGCCACCTATCTGAGAGGAGGGATTTAACTTTCCTTCCTCTTCTCCTGCTCTGCACCACGTGCCTCAGCTACATGCTGCAGAGCAGGAGACTTAAAAGAGCCAGCGCAATTCTTTGCACCTGCATTGCTGGCTCAGGACTCAGGGCACTGGCTTGGACACTCTGGGCTCGTACCCCCTGTGCTCAATGCCAGCAACGCCCCTGGAGTGAACCCTGAGGCCTGAAAGTGTTCAAGGCCAAGGAAGGTATTTAATACCCAATCCAGAGCCGCTATAAGAGAGACTCTGAGTGACATCCAGGCAGGGGGGTGGTGGTGGTGGTGGTGTGGGTGCCGTGTCCCAGCCAGAGCTGAGCTGTAAGGCTGCTGCCAGGGACCAGCAGATGCCGCATACTGGGTAACTGCAGGGGAGGGGAAGTGTGTGGGGGCGGGGATTTGCATTCCCCCAGCCTCACGTTCCCTCCTGCAGGTACAGACCCCCCTCCCCAGGGCAGGTGAGGGGTGGTGCCAGAACTTCTCCTGCCCCCCGCGTGGGGGAGAGGGGGGGGCATCATGAGGAGTTGCAAATGTGATGTGTGATAGCTGAGTACCAAACATTTTCTGTTCTGCTGGTACTCATTGGAGAACCTGATCTGAAAAATTATGTCAACCCCCGTGTATTACATAGAATCTTCTGGGTTTTAATAGTCTTGTCTGTTTGGAGATCGCTCTTTTGAGGGCAAAATTGCTCATTATATTTATTCCATTGTAAACATGTCCCTAGTCACAGTTTCAATCCAAACCATTCACAAAGTATTAAAATACTGCCAGAAACTAGTAAATGAATATTCTGTGGAGAGAGCCAACACAAAACTTTTGATCCTACATAGCACAATGGTCATATATAAGAAAACTTATATGAGCAATGGAAATTATAGTGGTTGAGAACAGAAATTTCTTCTCAACTTTAAGAATACTGTTCACTATCAGCAAACATTATGATATTGTCAAAAGAAATGTTATGTTCCTTGTAGAAATAAATTTTAAATCATTCTGACGGAAAATTTTCAAACCTCAGTGAGATTCCAAGCAGGAAATTGTATTGCACAGCCCACAAGAAGAAGCTAACTACTTCCCACTTACATGCTCTCCCAAAATACATAGTCAAGCATGTGGTTTAAGGCTAATAATGCGGAATAATGTGAAGGAAAACCTTCCATATAGGCCCAAACTAAGCCCAAAAGAGGAACCACAAGTGAAGCAAAGAGGTCCCTTAATGGAATGTTAAACTGCATTATATTGCTCAGCCACTAGGTGCTGCTGTGTGAAAAACACCTTATTTAAACCAGCAATTCTCAACCAGGGGTCCGTGGCCCACTGGGGGGCTGCGAACCATTTCAGGGGGTCTGCCAGGCATCTCAGAGTCCTGAGCCCCAGTGTCCCGCGGGGCTGAAGCTCCAGCAGAAACTGTCCCATGGGCAGAAATGAGCTGTGCCTGCTAAAGTGGGGTGCACAATCCTGAAACAGCTCAAGTCATGCCCTTCCCAGGCAGCCCCCCTCTTCCCCTAAGCAGTGGTCCCTCCCAGCAGCTCCCAGCTGTTCCTCCTGCCTCTGCCTCTCCCTGCCCACTGCAGCTCAGCTGCCTTGTAGAGAGAGCAGGTCCATTCTCACTGTGTGACCAAGCAATCTGGGGAAATAAGTGACTTCATTTTTCCCCCCCCCCCCCCCCATGTTTTCCTGTGAGCTATGGTTTCCAGTCTTGAACTGCATGAAGTAAAACTGTAAGCTATTTGGGACAGACCTATGTGTGTTTCCCTTCTTCATGAGCCAGAGAAAGACTGAACTCCCTAAAGTCCTCCTACCAAGCTTGGGAGGAATACAACTTGAGGCTAGTTGGAGCTGAGCTGAAAGGCTATGAGAGTAAACTCTTCAAAGCCACTACATTTTCAAGGGGCCTGAGGACAGGAGAGAGGGGTGAGCTCCTTATAAACCTCTAATGCATTAATATTTTAAAATATTTTTAAGCCCAACTCATGATTTGGGAGAAAGGGGTCTTGATTCATGAGTTTTGAACATTTGGGCATATTGCAAAGGGGTCTGGATCAGTGATTAGGATCTACCATGATAAATGAATAATAATTAATTTAATTTTGTTAGTGGCAAAGTTAGCAACTGTATTTTCATGCTGAATTGAATAGGAGGAAATAGAAATTTTAGGGTGCCACATCTCCCAACAGTCATTATGATTAATAAGGCTGGACCCAAATGAAAATAATTACACAACTGAGCTGGTAAAACTGTATAATTTGGTGCACGGCAACCTTTTGAAAGTCACCATTCAAGGGATGATAAAATTCCATTAACTAACAGAAAAGAGTGGCAGATCTGGAGCTGGTACAGGTCACTGTGTAGGTTCTGTAGGCACTGTGTAGGTTCTGTTAAGGACAAAAAATGCTCTGAGCAAAGGGCTAGGTGTGCCAATGTGCCCCTCTCTCATCAAAGACTTGAAGGACAATGCAAAGAAATTTACTTTGAAGTCCTGGCTCAGGTCTCCTCACTCTTCCCAAGCCTGCTAAACAGGTGTTCACTCAGTCCCTGTGAGATAGAAGGGTCAAAAAGCTCAGATAGCTTTAAAGACACATTGTCTGGAGGCAAAATCAGATGGTCAAGGAGGAGAGACTGTTGGGAAACAGTCAGACTCCAAAGATTAGAGTGTCTGAGAGTAAGATAAACATACCTAAGCTTTTAGTTAAGGTAGATATATATATATGGACTGTTTATTGTTTTAAAAATGCTTTTCTTATTCTGTTTCCTACTGTTAAGAATAAACGATGTTTTCCTTTAAAAAAAAAAACCAACTGTTTTGAATCACTGTACTCACTAATGGTCACAGCTTCTGCAAGGAGGAACCAAAGGTACCAAATCAAGTATGACCCGTTGGGGGTAACCACAGTTGATACACAGGGTATCAGCATCCTGGCCTAAGTGGGGGAATTTTCAGATTTCATTCTAGAGAGCTGAAGGCTTGAGTCCTTAAAGCTGGAGCAGATACACTCAGAAAGTCCCAGAAAGAGATCAGAGGTACTGCCAGTCCTGAATTATGACAAAGAGGCTCCTAGCAAAGGAGGAACAAAACTGTACCCATTATTTTGTTTTCTTTTGCTGGAGATGTGGGGTGGGAAGGCAAGGGTAAAGAAAGGAATTTGCCTAAAAAAAGTACTGTTTTGTACAAGTTTCACTATATAACATTTAAAAAGATAAGTGACGACATTTACCAATAGCGTGGTGGTGGTAATGTAGAGTAGGACGCGGAGTCATAAACAAAAGTCTGTTGTGAGCTGGGTGAAATCTTATTATGGCTTGGGTTAAAAGTTTATTCCAACTGATGTGTGAAGGTAACGTTCATTTATGATAATTGTGGCCCCTTAATTGTTTCTTATACCAAAAACAAGGCCTAACAATATCCACCCAGCACTAGCCCATGACTGGGAAAGGCTGTTTCACTGGATATTGAACCAGATCTGCAGGGAGAGTAAGGAGGAACACCGAACGCATAGTAAACTGAGACCAGGCACTGAGAAAGGCAAAAGCAGAAAGCAAGAAAGCTGGACAGTAACCCATGTGCGGTGTATGACCCTGGAAAAAGCTAGAGAGAGAATTTTTGTGGCATGTGTTGGCTAAAGAGGCTTAGAAACATCTCCTTTTGTTCTTGGTTCCTCCTATATCCGGAGAGCACAGAACTTTGTGCGTTCCTTGTAAGCAAATGATATTGCCTCAAAGAAAATACCAGACTCCATCAATTTCTGCTTCCAAATGGAACACCCCAGGGCCACAGATTTTGGCTAGCCACTCAGATCAAAAAGGGGCAACATTTATTTAAAGAACAAGCTTATTACTCCTTACCATGTCTTTGTGAAAATTAGTTCCGTATAAAATAATCTTCTTAATAACTTGGAAAATTGTCTGGTCAACAGATCTGACTGAGACTTACATTAGTCAGTCCCAAATTAGCACCCTTCAAACTGAATTATGAGGAAATCGCCAATACTAGATAGATGTGTCAATGGGCTAGTCCAATTTGACTCACCTCTTTCTTTTTGATGGCAATTAAATATCAGGTTTGTTTGATTCCAGGTGAAGTGGTTTATAATTTGGTTTGTGACATGACATGAAACTAAAATTTACTAAAAATACTAGACGCCAGCAAGCAGTCATGGTTGTGACAGTGATTAGAATTCAGAGAAACAGAAAATTGATTCCAAAGAGAGGTTTTTGTTTTTGAGTTTAATATATATCACGTGGGCCAAATTTTTCCTTTTGTCATTAGATTCAGCACAATTATCCCAGGGATGAGTTTGGTCTGGGAAGATTATATGTAAAACAAAATAAATTTACAAGCGCAAGAAATGTAGCACTTTTAATGTAGTCATATCCTTAATCTCTTCTGGGATTTTAGTGGCAAGGGTCTATCTACATTAGGAGAAAAGGTGCCTTTTAAAATCATAATCATATTAGCGGATACCCGCTCAACCTAGGCTCACCCTTGGGACACAACACAATTTTGAAAGTGTCATACGGTGTCTGCACTAGTTGCCAAGCGGTATTTCAAGTCATTTTACTTAATATGAGTAATTTAACTGAATTTTTTAAAAAAAGTTTCCCCTAGTTAAGATAGTCTCAATGTAAATGTGATTTATGCTAGTGCAATGCTTTGCACAGGTGCAGAAATCCCATTTTACACAAGGCCTTTGTTGAAAATATATCTTAGTTGTGGCCTCATTTGCCATTTCAGCATTTGCCACTGGGAAGGCTGTGTCCATTAGCACCCCTCTGTGCACAGCCTGGTGTACGGATAACACTTTCCAGTCAGACTTGCTCTTTCTGAAAATCCTGACTCCTGTCTGTTATCATCTGGGGGAGAGAGACACTAACCTCCCAGCATGGCAGAGGTGGCCTTAGGCTACCAGAGGTTCTAGGTCAGGGGTCTGCAACCCAAAAGATAAGAAGAGCCATTTTTGAAAATTCCTTCAATAACAAAGTGTTTTGAGAGCCACAATGGGTGTAGCCTCCTGGTGGGAGGTGAGCCAGGATTTCTGCTGCAGGGTCCCCTTATGCAGGGGGGGAAGCCTGGAGCTTGGCATGGGCTGCCCGTCGGGTCCCTGGTGGCTGGGGGAAGCCCAGAGCCAGGCATGGGCCTCCTGCAGGGTACCCCGGTGGTTGGGGGAGCCCAGAGCCGCAAGGGGGCAGCCAAAGAGCCGCATGTGGCTCCAGAGCCACAGGTTGCAGACCCCTGTTCTAGATGAAGGGCCATTGCTTCAGGGCCCTAGGCAGATGTCTGCTTCACCTACCCAAAAGCCACCTCTGCAGAGTGGGCAATGCTTTGGGTGAATTTAATCCCTTAGTTGCCATCTGAAAATCCCTGTCATATTGAAGGGAGACAGTATGTGAGGCAATATTTTTTATTGTACCCACTTCAATTAGTGAAAGGTACAAGCTTTGCTAGGGAAGGAAATCAGCGTGTCTGAGTGAAATGCAAGTCCGAACAGATTGTTAAGCATGAGGGGTATAACAGATGCTGTTGGTGGTTACTTGAAATTAAGTGGGCAATTGAGGGTTTGGTTTAAATACAGAGGATCAAGTACCTAATTTAAATATAACATCTTTTTCTTTGTTGCTGACGTGTTAGAAACCTATATAATGTATTTTCAACAATGACACATGTAAAGCAAACTTGTTTTACAAAGCATTATTAGCCAAAGCTCACAACAGCAACTTTTGTATGCTAATATCCAAGTCAGCTGATCCTATGTTCTTGTAGGATATACAATATACAAGAGAATTCTCTTAGGATATACATTTTCCCCCCCTGAGATTTAAGATTTAATTCCCTAGATCCATTCCCCTCCTACCTGCATTGAATACCTCTGCTGATAACCTGTCTGCTCACTATCAGTCTTCTGTAACTGAGTCTGATTTGGCATTCTGTGGTGAGCTGCAAGGAAAATCTGTTTTTCTCACAGTACAAAGAGGCCACTAGTATGAATACAACATTAATATGAACTGAATTCTGCTCTAAGAGTACTATGACCTGCTAGTTTGCATGTTAATAGACCTCTTGCTCCCAGGAAAGTGACAATGGCAATCTTTGGCCAAACACAGAGAGAGTTAATTAAAATAAATAGAAAGGAGCCAGTGAAATATACAGAGCCAGTCTTGCATATTATAAAAAGAAATTATAGCTACTCAAATCTCTGTATACAGTTTGCTGTCACAGGGAAAGCAGATTGTACTTTTGAGTATTAATAGACTTCAGAAATATCAGGGACTAAACAAATGCTCAGTGTGTATTCTCTATTTGTGATACCTTACTATCAAAACAGATGTGCAATGTAAGATGGAAATCAGGCAGGCTAATAGGGTATTTTCAAGCAAATGCCCAAGACATAAAGAAAAAACCCAATAAACTTCTTAATTATATTGGAAGTAGGAACTCTACAAGAAAGTTTATGGATCTGCTTCAGTTCCAGGGAGTAAAGGGACTGGTCAAGGATGTTGCAGGTGGACGCCTGAAGACAGGCTGGGGCTAGCAACAGTTTGGGTTCGTTGCCCGGAGTGCGCAGCACCAATAATCACACCAGGGCGGAGAAGCACACTAAGATTTATTTGAGATCTCAAGCAGGCACACGGAGACAGGCACGTCTCAAATCATGCGCACCCCCACTCGGTTACAGTAACTTTTATATAGTTTTTTTTGCTGTGTATGTGAAAAGATCCCCCCCCTCTTTGGGCAAGAACCAAACTTTCAAGGCTGTGTTATAATTGCAAGCAGAGACCGGCTGAGACTGGTACTGTTATTTCGTTATGGGGAACAGGTTATGAGTTCCTGCAACCGGGGAACTTCCTTATATGGGGCTGTTGTTGGGATTGTTGGGTGCCAGTTATGTCCCAGCTGTGTCCGAGTCTGGAGCGAAGGGGATTCATCGACACTGTGGCCTTCCACCCCCCCCTCCCCCGAGTTACCCAGTGCGCAACTCCAGACACAGCCAGGGGCATCAACAAGGACATTGCAATGTGAAAGAATATTGCAGAAAAGGTAAATAACTAATTTGCATCAATCTTTGCCACAAAGGGTTTGGTGAGAGACTTCCCACAGAACTACTGCTTGCAAGTAATATAGATAAGACATTGTCAGTGTCAGAAAAGGCACTGAAATAAATTGATCATTTAAATCGCAAGAAGTCACCAGGAGCAGAGGTTTTGTCCAAGAGTCCTGCAGCGAATAAAAAAATGATGTAGCAAAGTTTCTAACAAAAATGTTTAATCAGTCATTAAAATCAGCTCCTCTCCGTAAGGACTGGAGATCAGTCAATATTAAATGTAAATTAGGGATGGTCCTGGGAATGACAGGCCAGTTAATCTTACTGTATTATCAGGTAAATTTGATGAATGAATTACTGTTCAAATTTCAAAACACCTATAAATCTGTCAATCAAGGTCCTTAGAATGCTGTCTATCACCATCGTATCTGATGTGACCATCCTAAGATAGGAACAAACCAGAATGGTTTCTGTAAAGGAAAACCAAGCCTCTCCAGTTGCTGAGAATTCTTTGTGCCTAATAATAATTAATAAATAAAGAAGAATCAGCTATTATTTATTTGGACCCTCCAAAGCTTTTGATAAAGTCATGGGGGACTGCTAAGAAAACTAGATAGTCAAAGGGTGAGCAAAGGATTTCCATCCTGAACGAGAGAAAACTCAGAGGAGGGGTCTAGTTTTCAATATGGAAGGAGGTTCTGTGCTCCAAAGAGTCATATTAGAAACCCATGAAACACCTACTAAAGTCAGTGGGAGTCTTTCCATTGACTTATTGGACATTGAATTTGCCCTTATGATGAGTGTTGTTTAATATGTTATTTGAATCCCGGCAAAGTACAAGAGTAGTTCAAATTGTTCCATCCGATGTATATGATATTGCTACACATGGACATAGAATTTTACCTCACTTTGTTAGGCTCCTCATATCCTATTTAGTCATAAAAATCCTAAATACTTTGTCATTTGCAAATTTTACTACCTTTCTGCTCATCCCCTTTTCCAGATCACTCAGCAAAACATTAACAAATGCCAGTGCTATTAAGAATGGGTGGGCACCCCAAAGACAGCCCCTTTCCAAGTTGAACATTAACTATTTGTTCCTATCCCTTTTTCTATCTCTTCTCCAGTTTTTAATCCATTTCTCAGAACAAATGATTTATCAGATGAATTTAGGTTATGTCTACACTTAAACCGCTACAGTGACACAGCTGTAGCAAATCAGGGTAGACAGGAAAGGTTCTCCCCTCACTCTAGTTAACCCATCTCCCAAAGGTGGCAGGTAGTTTGACAGAAGAGTTCTTCCATTGACCTAGTATTATCTACACCAGGTGTTAGAAGGGCTTAACTCTGACACTCAGAGAGGTGGATTTTTCAGACCTCTGAATAACATACCTGGGTTGACCTAACTTTTTAGTGTAGACCTGGGCTTACTCTATTTTTGCCCTCACAGCATAGCTGAAAGCAGATTGTGACTTCCTTACAATAATTCATTGTTCAAATATATTCAGTTAATATTGTGTTGAATCAATTTGCTCTGTACTTTGAATACTCATTAGTTACAATGTACTATGTATAGATAAAATTGAGGAGACAAGTTACAATATTTTTTGCTCCTCTGAATGAGCACCTAGCACAGATCTTTCATGTTTTCTGTTTTCATGTGTTCCAGATAACCCTTCCACTGTTTTTTTTTCTCTTATTGATCCCTCTCTATCTTCCTCACTGTCCCACTGTTCCATCATTAGTATGGCCTATTAATTTGAACACACATCGAGGAACTGGGAAATCCTGGATCGATTCCTTGGGTGGGGCAAATTGTCATAGCTACCTTGGTTTCATGGAGCTATGGTGATTTATACCAGCTGAGAATCTGGTCTCCTCTCACTGCTACACTAATTAGTTGGGTAGTCTTGAGAAAGTCACCTAAGGCCAGATTTTTAAAGATACGTAAGCCACTATGTAGTATTGAAAATCCCAATAGGTGCCTAAATATCTTTTTTAAATTTGCCCCTAATTCAGCAAAGAATTTAAACAGCTGCTTAATTTCCATTGAAATGATTGAAGTTAAGCTTTTGCTGAACTGGTGCCTTAACTCTACCTCAGTTTTCCCATCTGTAAAACAAGGATGAAAAAAGCTTTCCTACATCAATGGAGATGTGATGCAGATTCAAATGTTGCTATTTGTACAGTGCTTATTAGATGCACAATGTGCTTAGCATCATGTTCTAGTCCACAATGCTTTCCAGCAGAGTCTTCTCAGGTGCTTGCAGCATTTCAGAACTTGTCTATTATTTCCCAGAACCCATACTGTATGTTGACATTTTAAGTACAGAACTGTGTGGTTAATGCAATATTTCAAATGACAAATGTACTTTCTGAACGTCCCAGTTTCTCTTTGCTCAATTGCAGTTCCTGTAATATAGATTTTTATCCTTCTTCATCCTTGCCCCACCATAACTATTGCTGCTACCCATGTTACATATTGTAACTATCATACTCTGCTTTTATTTTTATGTACCGATTGTAATAAACCACAAACCATTTTCTGACATAGAAATGCATTTTACTGTGGGACTAGCCTGATCACATTGTTTGAGTCACAAAAGAAAAGTGCAGAGTAGCCTAGGGCAGTGGTTCCCAACCAGCATGCCATAAGGCCTGAGCAGGTGTGCCACGGAATTTTTTGGAAAAACTACTCAAAGAGTTCTGAATTGTCTTATGCATATTCATGAGTTCATCTGGAGACTATATGGTGGTGTGCCTCAAAATAATTAAAGGTATGAAGTTGTGCCATGGCAGAGAAAAGGTTGGAAACCACTGGCCTAGGAAAGCTTTTTGCCCTCTGAATAAACAATTTCACTGGAATTTGGAGAACTGAGGATTTATGGTTTTGACAACAAAGAGAGAAGCAATGTGTTCCACTAATTATTGGTAAAATATGAATATAGTGTGTGTATATATGTACGGTGCACTGTGTACAGATGCACCAAAATGCAAAAGTGGTGTTGTGTAGATGCCCTGAGAGCCTGACCCAAAGCCAATCACTATATACATATAGATGTATAACAGCTGTTATGTTTGCTGTCAGATGAGGTGGGGCTAAGTTGTCAGGGCCCTGTTCACTGCATAGATGCAGCAATGTCTCCTCCTTCTTCCCTCTGCTCCCAGTGAGCTGTTGGCCAAAGCACCATGTCCACTCTGGGGAAATGGGAGCCCCTGACTCTGGGTGAAGAAAACTAAGAAAGGAAGATCTTGATTAAGATCTTAAGAAATCTGAAATCTTAAGAAAGGGCTAAAAGGGGCAGTAGAGTCATCATTCATGTTTTACCAAGCCAATAGACGTGACTTCTGTTTTTCAATCATTATGTAGATTTATAGTTTTAGACCTCAAGACATGCACTTCCTGTGCTCATAATTGCTTTATTAATACTGTTATAATGAGTATTTGAAAAATAAAGCAGCAATTTGAATTCATTCAAGCAGATGCATGGCCACTGACCTTGCAATTAGGTGATGAGTTTGTTAACTTGAAAAAGAAAATGATTCTATCCTAGAAAACATAATCATTGCCGGAGCACACATGCTCCGGACCATCTGTAGTTTGATCTTTATGGTAACAAGGAGATTGACTTTTCCTACCTTTGTCAAATTAAGGATTCATAACTCATACATCATTGAACTGAAAAAAGAAAAATAAGCCTCATGCAGCAGTACAAAAACAATTTTTCAGCACTTCTAGAATAACATTAGTAAATAGTTTTCTTTCCTCCTGATTTCATTTTTATGATTAATCCAGTAAATAAATTGACCTTTATGTTTTAATGATACTTTGCAACAATTGCTTCTGTATTAAACATTAGCAACTTTTCACATGAACAGATGATGTACTTTAAATTAAGAAAACAGATCATTTTTACTTTCAATGTTACTTTATCTTACTAATTTTTAAGGGATAATGTGTAGATTTTTCTCCAGTGCTAACACTGTGTTAATTAAACAAATTGCACTGAAAGGGCAACTTTACATTATTCAAAAGTATAGGCAGTATTTTTTTATTCTGCGGATAGTGACAGATGCCTCTTTATGTGGCCAACAGTACAAAACTTAGAAGCAAACAATGAAAGATAAACTTCTATGATAAATGTATTGAAGTTTTGTTTGAAATGTGATGCAAAGTTTAACAAAAGCCTAGATGTGAGAGCTTTATACTATGTTGTCAGAATATATTCTATATTGTCTTGATATAAAAATATATCTATTCAAGCTGAGATGTTTGGGGGAGTAGGAGTAGAGGATGAAATCATCAGCCAGTGTTCATCACAAAACTTTATTTAGTATTCTTTGGTGGCTCTGCAGCTGAAGTGAACTGACTAGCAATATTCCCATAGTTGTGTTATCAGTGATAATTATGGTGTACAACTAACTCAGAAAAACATGTCAGCATCAAGCTCCATTAGAAATAAAGGAAAGGAGCAAAATTAAGAAGGAATTTTAGCCTCTAGCAAGGGAAGTAAATGCATATGGAGTAAAAAATAAATAAATAAATACAATTAAGTGCTTGACAGTATTTTAATGTTTGAGGAACTATGATATTTTAAGCCATTTCACTCCACCATTCACGTATTATGACCTTAAAAGGTTACCTTGTGAAGATTTGGGGAAACTGTCTGTACAATTTATTAATTCTGGTTGGTGCTATGAAGTTATTATGAAAATTGTTGTGTCAGGGCTGCTTCAGTGTACGTGAAATCCACCGTTGGCTGACAAGGACTGCATCAGATCCCTCCCAGACCAGATATAATGGTTCATTTGAACTTAGTGACCACCTCTTCAGGCGAAATCTCATTGGAACAATGGTTTAACTGAAATTTAGGAGAACCAGTTTTCTCCTGCCTCTCTGCAGGTAGCTAGTGTACGAAGAGTGGAAAATCCTCAGCTGCACTCCACACTGGGGAGACCCAGAAGTGGGAAGGTAACTGGTGGCCATTGTAGATTTTGGCAAAAAGCTGTTGGATGAGACCCATCCTGCATAATAAATGCACTAAAGGGTTCAGCAAGGTGCTCTAACACCTTAACGTGTTGATGCTTACTTTTAAAAACCACATAGGCTGAATGGGCCAAAAGAAGATTCATAGAACTTCAGGGTAAGTTTTGGGCAGGAGAGGAGAAAATAAAGGTAGTTTTTGGTAGGAGAGTATTCAGTGTTACTGCAGACCAGTGAGAACTCCAAGTTTCAGAAGAAAAGAGCTGCAGGGGAAAGATCAGAGGCAGAGGACTTTCCCCAAACCCCAAGAACTTTCCAGAATATTGGGGAAACTGAGGTAGGGAGCTATAGGTGTGCTTACTAAGTAGAGAGCAATGGTGTTTAAAATCCTGTGCACAGTCTTTCTGCATACCTGTTGGTTTTCACTATTCCATGCAGCTGAAGAGGTTAAACTGTATATCCAAAGAACTTGCACGACTGGACTTCTGAGAGAGGGAGTCTTTAAGCTATAGGAGAATCCAGTGTGGGGTGCGGGGGGAGAGGGGGTAGAAAGGACACAGTCAACATTGAATCCAGGGGCTGGGCAGGTGGGCTGAAAAGTCGTGCCTGTTAAGTGGGGGTGCTAGACAGGTGATTTGTACCCCAAGAAACCCCAAACAAGGGGCAGTACAAATTCTGGAGGCTTAAAGCACATCAGACCCAGTGGGCATGTGTCCCCTCACACAGTGTGGTCAGCATCCAACCTGGAAGTTCAACTCGATCTGTTATCAATTTTGTGTAAACGATGTAAAATCTTGTAGTAATGTGCACATCAGAGTCTATACCACAATGTGAGGGGAACGCATATCCTGAAAAGGTGGTGAGGAAGAAAGAAAGTGTGCAAAAAGCAGAGTTCAACAGGCAATGTCTGTTCCCCTCATTCCAAACACAAAAGGAGTACACCATCCATAACTATTACCTTCAAATCCTTATGTCTTTACACTATATTGAATACCCTTTCATTCAGAATCAAATGCATAGGGATGTTTTTTATTCCATGGAATGTATTGTGAAATGGTACCCTTCAGGAACACCATCTCAGTGTTACAGGACTATCTGACTCATGGTATTATGCACAATGAATTGCATGGAAATGTTTGTCCCGCCTGTGTTGATAATTGGTCTTAGGCACAGTGTACTCAGGAAAGGTTAACATATAATTACTCTCTAGTATTGTGTTTTTCAACACTAAGACATCAACTGGATTTTTTGGAAGATATGCAACATGTAGGGAGGGCGAGTTGATGCTGACACTGGAAAAGAATGGGGAAATAAATAAAGGTAAATGACACATGCACTTCTGTGCTTGGAGGAAGTTTACTGAAATAGCAGACTGGCTTTGGCAAAATTCTCCACTGGATTGCGGTAGTCTCTTAGGGAAATATAAAATCATACATGGTATGGGATTATATTTACGTATGTTAGTGTTTTAGCTGATTTACTCTTAAATATCTCCAATGACCAATTCACTACTTCATTTGGGCAGGCTGTTCTAATGTTCCTTCTCTCACTTTCATCTTTGTGCCTTTTTTATGGTGTGTTCTGTGCTTGTAAAAATAGACCAAACCAGGAAGGGAAGTTCACTAATTTTTGAGTCTGTATGATGTCATGGTTAAGTGCCGTTACATCATTTTGTGTAATGAGGCATCTCACAGAGGCAGAATGGGGACATGAGAATGGGAAAGGAAACTGTCTCAGAATAATTCCATATCCAGCCAGCCACAAACATGTTTGGAACGGGTGTTATATACACATACAGTGTGGAAGTGTGTGTGTGGTAGGTAGTTGTCTGCAAATACAATATATAATTGTGTGTGCGTGTGAGGCAGGGGCTCCATGTTATGTGAATGAACAAACATGGAACTGTGCAGGGGACCGTCCCAAGTGATTCCATCTGCCACCACACTGTCGAGAGCCTGAAGTGAGGAGGTAACCGACTGCCATTTTAGATTCTAGCCAAAGGCTGTTGGATCAGACCCATCCTGCAAAACAGACTGGAAATGCACTGAAAGGGTTTAGCAACATGGCTTTAACACCCATCTCCCTGCCAAGATCACTATCATTGCTCTAGCCTGGGCCAGCCCTCCATGGTGCTGGAATTCAGTCTGGAATGTCCGTGGGGTCTGCAGCAGATCCATTTTGGAGCTGCACCCACTCCAGAACCTGCATCTTGTCACAAAGCTAACAAGCTTCAAGCAAAGGGAGGAGAAAACTTAATTAGGGCCCGCACAGGCAGCCGTCATAATGTTTCCTTTATCCCGGGGGCTTTAGCACCAGCATCTGTCTTTCTTGCAGCTTCCCTGCTCCCCTTGAGGAGCCAGTAACTTTCAGCACTGCTCCCTGCAGAGCTCTTCAACATTGTGTGTACTTAGAGCCTTGTAAGTCGAGCAGACGTATAATGTGAGGAAGGGTGGCAGATTGGGCCTTGAGAGACCAAAAACCAATTTAGCCAACAAAGTTTGGGACTTTAAAAAGAATTATTTTAGTTAATAGAATTTTCCCTTTATACATGAAGATGTGCTTGCCAATTTATGTTAATTTCTGGATATATGTGACAGTATGCAAGCAAATGTTTGGGGTCCAGAGTATTTTTTTGTCTCCCAGCACCATCTGGCACTACAGTGTGAATCTTTTAATGAATAAACATTGCTTATCAGTCTGTCAGTCACTGATCCATTCGAGAAAAGCTGAAATGCTAATTTACCCATCATCCTTTTCATATGGTAATCAGGGACAACTTCATAAAACTCCAAGACAAAGACTACAAATTAAGGACACATGTCAAAAACGGGCAACATGGAGTTAGAAAGCTGAATGTAGCTTTCAATTAGGCTAACATAGGAAGCAATACCCACCTGATGTTTTTGCAGTTTCTATTTTTAAAATGCCCATCCTCCCTCTAGCCCCTTTTTGGCACTAAGTAATGATGTCAGATTTGTCAGTAAAATCGGGGTATTTTTTTAGATGAAGCCAGATGTTAAAAATGGAATGCTGGAGGGAACAGTCTGATAAAATCATTCAATGGTGGCTTTCACATAGATATTGCTTATTTGGATACTGTCCAAATAGTCATAGTTTGTGTATTTTATGATTAATGACTGCAAATTCTAACATCTTGGGATGAGTTTGTGAGTTACTTCATCTCAAAACACATCAGCTGAATCCAGTTTTTGTAACTTTGCTACCCCTTCAGTGCAGAAATCATTACAGGGCGGGCACTGAGCACTCCAGTATTACCAGGAGTAATGTGTCCTTGGTCAAAATGTCACTTCTCTTTAGAACTTGACTTATCAGTAGGAGTTGTTCAGTTTGCAGGTCTTATTCTCTGAACCTATTAAGAAGCAGGAAAGATAAAGACAGTGGAGGTTTACTTTTCCATCACTCATGCACCCTGAACAGTACCTTCAAATTTCCCGTTGTGCATATGACAGAACAAGAGAGAGTGAGAAGCCTGTTAAAATGATGGGCAAAATATGTCAAAATAAGAATCGGGGAAAAAATCAGCCTTTTTCTTTGAACTAAACCCACTATTTTAAGGACTGTAAATGCTGAGGATAAGTATTTCAGTTACCCCATTTGTGTTCCACCTTCTTAGTGCAATCAGCTGAGACCTGCACAACACCACAAAAAAAATCCATTTCCCCTTTGTTTTAGTTTCTCCCTTAGAGCCCCATGGTCTCTTTTTACCTTTACCGATGTTCCATATGCAAGATCCCATTCTCTCAGCAGGCCAGGAGGCATCTGATGGATCCAAGCCAGCTGCTATAGTTAGGCCTTGTTCGCTGCAAGGCTCCTTTAGGTCAGAGGTATGCAGTGAATTCAAAGGGATCTCTGAACTCGGGATCCCTCTAATAAGAGTGTCCAACAAAGAATTCTGGGAAACAAGGGGAAAGTGATGCATCAAGAAGGGAAATGTAAGCAAGAGGGTAGCCTTGTGGATTAGGGAAAGACTGAGAGTAGGGAGGGGGAAAATGCAGGTTAAAGTGAGGGAATGTAGAACTACATGATCTCAGCGTCTACACCACAGACGAGATGATCTGTTGGAGGAAGGGAAAATCAGAAGTGTTTAAGGAGGAAGGTAAGAATTAATATTGGTAAAGAATTTAGGTCTGCTTGAATTGAGAGGAGGCAGAGAAGGGGAAAGCGAGAGTGCAGATAGGGGAAAAAAGTATTTTACATGATTTAGTGTGCTTAATGCCCTAAGAATTCAGCTCTTCGAAAGCTCATGTATTGACCTCTCCTAACGTCTCATCTAAGCATGTTCTTCCTAGAAGGATGATTTGCCTTATTTTGCTTTTACTCTTTGAACATTTGTTTAAGTAATCATACACTATCAACTTAGTAGGAGTATGAATTCCAGAATATCAGAACCAAGTGAGTAAACAAACTTTAAGGTGTGCATAAACTAGGGTTTCTCAGTCAGGAATAAAGGAGGAGGAATAATAGAAATGACCACTGTGCCCTTTGATTGAATAGTTATTGATTAAATTTAAATCAACTCCCATTTAAGTCTTTTGAGAGTGTTGTCATTGACTTTAATTGGGGTTTTTACATACTTACTGTAACTTTATTGTTGCTTTCCAAAAATATTCTTTGTTTATGAATATCAGTAGAACATCAAAGCAAATATGCACTAGTTGGACTTAAATCCTGACTGATCCATCTTTTCATGTTAATCAATTTTGCTAAGTCATGAACTTTTTCATAAATTGGTTAATCTTGGTTATATGTTAATGATTGCCTTATTTACTCTAGATTTTTTTTTTCCATCTTTGAGGTAATTATATATTTCAGAACCAGCTTTTGAAATTTAGTCTTGTTCCAGGAACCTTCTTATAACCCAGTCTTAAAAGTTGTCAGTAAATCAGTTTTGAGTATTTTATTTCCCAAGAAATAAGAGAAATTTATTTATTTATTTATTATAAAGCAAATCCTGAGACATTATGAATAAAACAATACTAAAGCAGAAAAGCACTGGCAATAAGGAGATTAAAGCACCCATCCACTGGCTAGAAAGAAAAATATTCATTCACTTTAATATAAGAAAAAGCAAGAGTAAGGGAAAAACAGCACAAGTTGTATATTTAAAACAAAATATGTATACATTTCGCTTTTAACTGTCATTTAAAAAATATAATCATACAATTAAATGGATGATCATATCATTATTAAATATTTAATAACATTGACATTTAAATACCTAGTAGTAAAATAGACTTGGTCTTCGGTTCACAACAGTCACGGGGGGAGGGAGGGGGGAAGGAGGAAGGGAGAAGAAAAGTGTGTTTTTCATATCTTAAAATAAATGCAACCATATTGTGAGTTTGACATAATCAAAACACAGTTCCTCTTTTAGGAATCATGCTAAGTCACATACAGTCAACCTGTGGAACTTATTACTAGATGATATTGTGAACGCCAAAACTATAAATGGGTTCCAACAGAATTAGGGAAGATCATGCTATGTCTACACTTACAAAAGTTAGTTCCAATTAGTTAAGTCGAATTAACTAATTCAAACTTATTTTAGGTAGTTCGAATTAACTTAGTTCGAACTAGCAAGGCCCCACTGGAATTTTAGTTTGAACTAAGCAAGTGCCATGCATGACACTTGCTTAGTTCGAATTAGTCAGTTGCATTAAGCTCAAGGTGCCCGTTAGTTTGAACTAACATGGCCACATTGACTTAATTCGAACTAACTAGTTCGAATTAAGGGTTAGTTCGAAAGGTATAATCAAATTTATTAGTTTGAATTAAGGAAGTCCTTAATTCGAACTAATGAAAGCCTAGTGTGGCCAAGGCTTCAGTTAGTTCGAATTAAGCTTCCTTAATTCGAACTAACTTGCCAGTGTAGACATAGCCATGAAGCATATTTGACCAATGGACATTTGCGAAGGTGGTCAGGGATGCAACCCTATGCTCTGACTGTTGCTAGCCTCTGATTGCCAGAAGTTGGGGATGGATGACAGGGAGTGGATCATTAATGATGGTCTGTTATGTACATTTCCTCTGAAGTACCTAGCACAGGCCACTGCTGGAAGACAGGATACTGGGCTAGATGGACCATTGGTCTGACCCAGTATGGCCATTCTTATGTTCGTAATACTTTGACACAACTAAATTTGATGGTGTTTGTTCTCTGTGTTCTTTTTTAGAGAAGTTTAGTCATTTATTCAGGTGTGGCTGTGGTATCTTGTCCTCTCCCTGTAGCATGTGAGTGTGGGTCTCCGTGGCATGTCTCTGAGAGCTGAAGTAAGGGAGTATTATTTATCCCTATATTTCTTAATGCCTCAGAACTTGGCCCTGAAGATGTCATGCCCCTTATAGCACTGCCTTATATGTTGCCTTTTCTTATTAAACTGAACATACTTCTGTTGTGTGACTTGGTTTGATTTTTGCAGTTGTCTTCCGCTGATATGTGAAAAGCAGGTCTTTTCTAGAAAGGTCGTCCACATTTCACACCAGATCCCAAGGAATCACCTATTTGCCCTTCCCCACACTCTCTAGGCCCCGTGCTGCAGTTTCCATCCTTCCAGTCAGGACAAAGCTTTGAACAGAGTAAAATATGCTGTACCACTGAGTATTGGACTAGTCTCACTCATGTTTCTTATGGAAATTCCTGCTGAGGCAATCTGCAAATGTGTTCATTAATCCTGTATGGGGCATGGCTAACAGGGTGATCTGGGGTCAGATGAACCGATTCCAGAGTTTGACTACCTCCATGCAGATAGGGATGGACCTTGCTCTTCCCTCTTGATGCAATACACCGTAGTCACAACTGTGACATGACTGGTATTGATGAAGGTAGAAATCTTTCGCAAGCTTGGGGCACTGCTTAAAGTTTGAGGAGACTGACACAGTTTGGACTCCTATGGAATCCAAGAGAGCTGAGCCACATAGCTCTCTAGGTGTGCTCCCCAGCCCAGTAGAGGCATCCATAATGAATGTCTGTTTGTGGCAGAGTGAGAATCAAAGAGGACCACTACCGGTGGAGTGTCCTTGGTTTCCCACCAAGTAAGCCATGCTAGAATGTTCTGAGCAGAGATATCTTGGACAAACACATTAGTTCCTCAGAACATCGACTATCCTGAATGATGCCGGAGGCACCAAAGATGGAGCTGGATAGTAGATTGAGTCACAGAATAACTATTTAAGGACAATAGACATGTGGGTTCAAAAAGTTAAAGTTTAATGACTGTTAAAACACAAATTGTAAGTATCACATATCAAAATATATAAAGGATATATCCTTAAATCAAATTCTCAAGTGACATTTTTCTTTCTTTGCCCAGCTGCACATTTTGATTTACTAATGGAAATATCCTTTGTGTGTGGTGAAATCAACATTTACTGACATGAAAATCTAGTCCTTCCAAGCATAATGATAAATAATAAAAATGTATAGCTAGCGGTGAATTACAAATGGACCTGACAAACTCCTACTTTTCCCACTGACAATTCAAGGTAGGCATTAATGTCCAACAGTACAAATCAACTTGCTAAACAGAAAGATCTCAAAGCAGCTAGACATAAGAGTGCGTGGTCGAGGGTTTCATTTCCACATGATTAGACCTGCCCGGTCCATGGCAGGAGCGTGATGAATACCTCCATGTTCTGAGTTTGTCACCACAGCTGTAAAAGCTACAAAATATTGATCCTCCAATAATAAGAAATGCTGAGCTCACCCAGCCTAAGTAGAGGGCAGCCCCCAGGTCTCGTTTCAATGCTGAGTGGATTGCGGGATTATGGAAATCTCTGATGATGTTATTGGCAATCCAAGACACAGGTATCAGGATTAGAATCCCAGTTAGGATAAAAATGATTCCAGCTGCCAGCAGAATGGTACTCCTGACTTGCTTGTTGTTCCCAACACACTGTGTGCACCTCATGCCAATAATGGCTATCAGGAAGGCAATAACTGACAGCATCATGGCAACACACATCAGTGCTCTGGATGCTTCTAAAACAGGTGGGAGTGCCAATACGGTATCATAGAATTTACACTGCAACTTGACATTGACTTGACTGACGCAGTTCATCCATAGCCCTTCCCAAATGGTCTCAAATACCACAATGTTAGCATCAATGAAAGCAGACACTCTCCACTGAGGCATGGCAGTGATGGCAAAAGTCCCAACCATGCCGATGCCTCCAAGTATTAGGCCTGCAATTTGCAGCGACAAGCAAGCCATATTCTTCTGTGAGAGGCGCACCAAAAACAGGACTCCAGAAGTGTTTCTAAAGCAAGGGTTCTTGGAGATGAAATAGGCAGCAAGAAAGAATCTTTCCTGTAATAGTTTCCTTGTATATCAAAGTGACTTTGAAGCAGTTTCAATTTCTATTACTGAAGTTCAAATAGTCAGCTGTCCATTTTCTGACTGAATAGAAGGACCTGCTATTTATTTGCTTTGATATTTAAAAGACCTCTGACTAAAGTGGTTCACAATCAGGCCCAACAGCTTTCCAGCCAATGAGAGGCTAGATAGGGTATATATAGCAATATCTTGTTTGACTTCACTGCTCATCATGGTATCATGATAGTGATGCTATAATTAAATACATGTCAGGGTGCCCATTATAGAAAGTTAATTACAGGATTAATCATTTCACAGCAAAACTGCATCTGTGTTGAAATGCAGAACATAAGGTGTTAGCCCAGGATTTAATTTCTGTCTTGTAAAATACTACATACCTCAGATCAGTACAATTCAATGACGAAAGCTAAAACTGGACTTTAGGGTGGGGCTTACATGCTTTTTGCTCTCCCCTACATGAAAAACATTTGATTTAAAAACTAAAAAAAAACCCACAAAAATTAATATGCCCTTACCGTAGTTCTTTAACAGTGATTCCCAGTTTTGATTAAATGTAAAAGTTAAACATGGAAGTAGGTACAGTAGACCCAAATGCAAAAAACACAACATCAAAGCTTTACTTAAACATGCATAATTTCTAAGGACACCAGAACAAGTAGCTGGCATCATTTCATAGCTCTTTCATTTGTGTCTAGAAGGAAAGGCTACTGACAGGAAATAATCCTATCTGTGACTTCCTTACTATTAGCAAGTGAGCATTTTCTTTTACAATAACTTCTAGCAGGCAAGAAAAGCTCTCCAACAAAATAAGAAAAACAACAGAGTCCTGTGGCACTTTTAAAGACTAACAGATTTATTTATAACTTAATCTCTACCAAGCATTCTTAAAACTATAGTACCCACGCGCAGAACTGAAGAAACAGATTGACAGAGCCAGACGGGTACCCAGGAGTCAACTACTACAGGAGAAGCCCAAGAAAAAAAAACAACAGAACGCTATTGGTCGCCACCTACAACCCCCAAGTCAGACCTCTTCATCACGTCATCAAAGATCTACAGCCTATTCTACAAGACGATCCCTCACTCGCTCAAGCCTTGGGAGACAGACCTCTCCTCACTTACAGACAGCCCTGCAACCTTAAGCAGATACTCACCGGCAACTATAGATCAAACAACAGAAACATTACAGCAGGAACATATCCCTGCAACAGACCACGCTGCCAACTTTGCCCTCATTTCTACCCTAAAGACACCATCACAGGATCTAATCAAGCCACCTACTCCATCAAGGGCCCATTCACCTGTTCATCCACCAATGTGATTTATGCCATCATGTGCCAAAAATGCCCCTCTGCCTTGTATATTGGACAAACAGGACAGTCTCTGTGCAAAAGAATAAATGGACACAAATCTGACATCTGAAATTGCAACACTCAAAAACCAATAGGGGAACACTTCAATCTCTCTGCTCCCTCCATTGACGACTTGCTAATAGTTGTGCTGAAACAGATGAATAACAAATCACAGCTTCAAAGAGAAACTGCAGAACTTGAATTTATATGCAAATTCGACTCAGTTGCCTTGGGGTTAAACAGGGACTATGGATTTTTTTCTCATTACAACAGGTGATTCCTCTATGTGCTGTTCTCCACTGTTTGAATCCTAAAATCTATTTTGATTTGCTGTTACAGCCTGACTTGATTCTATGTCATACACTTCCCTGCATTTAATTTCCTCCCATTCTGTAACTTTCCCATCTTCAAAGCATCTGACGAAGTGGGATTTTCTCATGCGATAAATAAATCTGTTAGTCTTTAAAAGTGCCACAGGACTCTGTTGTTTTTCTGCAATAGATTAACATGGCTACCCCTTCGGAACTTGACAGCAAAATAAGAAGGCACTAATTATTCATTCACATTATAGTGCTTGTCTATTCTCTAACCACTGGCCAACACTTAAAAGATGGCTAAGTGGGTCGGGATACTACTACAGTATTAACTTGCACTGCTCAGAGAACTTCTCTGAGCCAGGTCTCCTGAGCTGTAATCCTCTCACTGGAATGGTTTGCCTTGGGCATGTGGTTTAATCTCTCTCACTCTTTCATTTTCCATAACTGAGTTGATAATACATAGCTAACACATGGATATTTTGAGATTAATTAGTTTGTGTTAGGACAGCTCTTTCACACACGGCCAGATCCTTAGCTGTTTTTAAATCAGTGTGTATCTATGGAAGGCAGTGGAACAATACCTTGTGCACGCTAATTGAGGATCTGGCCCAAAAAAGCTGTCTAAGAGCTAGATATAATGATTGTTGAGTTGTTGGCTTTCTGTAAATGTGGAAGGTCAAATGCAGCCCTTGATTTGATTTTATTTTTTTTTAATTTAGTTACAGCTGAAGGTGCTTATGCAATATTTAAAATACTAAAAATAAGGACAAAAATCCATAATAAAATGACTTTTCTTGTGCTGGGTTAATAAGAGCAAAAAACTCTCTCAGCCTGCCAGCACTAATTCAAACTCTATTAGACCAAAGAGGTACCGTAAATAGTTCCGAGCACTGGAAACTGATATTACATACCTAGGTCGAAGGTCCTCTAGGGAACCCTCTCCAAATAATTTTGAGTCTAGCAGCAGGGACCACAGGCTGGCCATAAATCTCTTGGAATGAAATACAGTGTTTAACACACGTGTAGTGCTCTTGAAGTTCTAAGCATGTTTTAAATATTCTCTAATTCTCAGAACAGACCTCTGAGGTACATGAGCATTACTGCCCCTATTCTACAGATGTGTAAATTGAGGCAGAGAGATTAACAGACTTGCTCAAAGCCCCAGAGAGAGAGGTGTCAAAGCTAAGGCTAGAAGCTAGGAGCAGGAACCAGGTTGCTACTTCCTGGTCTCCTACATCAAGCATTAGACCATGCCTGTAATCCAGGGGTCAGCAACCTTTGCTGGCCCCTGTGCCAGCCCTGCCCACCGCACCCTCAACAGGTGCCAGGGGCGGGGCCAAAAGGGGGCGGGGCCAGGTTTTAGGTGCCCTGCTGGCCAGGGCCTGCATCAGCCAGTGGGTGGCATCCGGTTCCCCACCCTGGTGCCGGCTCCCGTCCACAGGGGTGGCGCGGGGCTGATGGCCCCTGTTGGCCCTATCCCCTGCTGGACAGCAGGAGGGGAGTGGAGTAGACCCGCATTGCCCTGGCCCGCCCAGAGCCGCGCCACTTCCGGCAGAGCAGAGCCAGCCCCGGCCATGGCCGGCAAGAGGGTAAGTCGGCTCGGCCTACCCGGAGCTGCCGCTGCCAGCGGGAGCCAGGGCCAGGAACTGGACGCTGCCCACCGGCAATAGCGGCTCCAGCCAGGCCAAGCCAACCAACCCTCTTGCCGGCCATGGCCGGGGCCGGCTCTACCCTGCCGGCAGTGGCATGGCTCTAGGCAAGCCAGGGCAATGTAACGCGACGCAACCCCCTCCCCTCCTGCCGTCCAGCAGGGGTTGGGGCCAGCAGAGTCCCTCAGCTGCACGCTGCAGCTGCTGGCCATGCAGTTTGTGGGGCCAGTGGGGGAGCCTGAGAGGCGCCGCATGCCGCTCAGGCTTGGTCCATGTGCCAGCTCTGGCCCACATGCTGGGGGTTGCCGACCCCTGCTCTAGTCTCAGGCAGGATACCACTTTCACAGAGGAGGCCCAGGTATGGAGGTATATAACCTGGTCTCTGTATTGCTTCTCACTTATGCAGTAGCTCCTGGAGCTTGATGAGTTTTATTTTATCACAAAAAAAAAAAATCAAAATTTTACAGGCTTTGAAACAGAACCATTTATCATTTCTTTTTTCCCTCCCAAAAATATGAACCAACATTTCTATTCAAAATATCAATCAACACTGGTATTGAAAAGTCAGTTTTGAGGAGTGGGGGGAATAGATGTTCAGATACCAAGCTCCGAGACTTACATGCCCAGTACCCCAATAACATATGTGATCTACTTGGATTGTCTAAAACTAAGTGGTTATAATCTTGTGATTGTGGAGGGTCTGCATAGTGGAGGTCATACATAAAACTGCACTCTGGTGGTCAGAATGGCTATGTCTACACTCAGGAATTTAGGTCAACTTTACTAAGTCGACTTTACTAAGTCGACTTTATGTCGACCTTATTAAGTCGACTTACAGACTCCGCACAGGACTCTAAAGTCAACTTAAAGCTGGTCTTACTAAGTCGACTTAGAGAGTCTACACTAGACTCTTTAAGTCAACTGGTTAGGTCCAGGGGGAGGCAAGGCTTCTTTGGAGCCTCACTCCCCATGGTAGGGGGGCTTGTCCTGGGGAGAGCCAGCCCTGCATGTGGCTGGCTCTCCCCGAGACAGTAAGCCCCGGACCGGTCTGGGGGAGAAGGGAGCGTGGAGCTCCCTTCTGGCCCGGACCGCTCGGTTCCCTTCGGGCCAGGATAGCTCAGGTCCCAGGCAGAAGGGAGACCTGCGCCCAGTTTCCCTACAGCTGGAGCACGGTCCTGGACAGAAGGAAGCCCTGCGGCTCCTTTCTGGCCAGGACCGTGCTCCAGCTGATAGGAAAACTTCCCTAGCAGCTGGAGGGTCTTGCCGGCAATTGCTGGCCCTCCAGCTGATAGGGAAACCGCCCGGTTTCCCTAGCAGCTGGAGCGCGGTCCTGGCAAAAAGGGACCCAAGTCTTCCTTCTTGCCGGGATCCACAGGTCCAGGCCAGAAAGAAGCGGGTGGCTCCCCTTTGCCTGGGACCCCTGCGGGTCCCGGCAAGAAAGAAGCTGGGATCGCACTCCAGCTGTTGGGGAGGCCAGGGGTCTCACCGCCAGCTGGAGCGCCGTGCCAGCAATTGCATTTCACAGAAAAGCAAGGTATTTTTGCTTTGGTCCTGGACATGCTGGCGTTCCCATAATCAGTATAACTGTTGGAGCCAAGGGTGAGTCTGTGACTAAGTATGCTACTGCTTGATCCTGAATCTAGTTTGTCCACATTTGCTCACTGCTGGGCCCTATTTCTTGTCTGTAATGACACAGCTCATTGAGTCATGCATTATCTGTGGGTTCCCAAAGTCACAAATATGGCCTCCTCTTTCCACGACCCTATGTTACACATGATGGTTCACACTGGCATGCCAATCTGCGCTGGTAGCTAACACCTGTATGCCGGGTGAATAGGAACTACCATCAGCAGTTAAGAGGAATAATTTTTCTCCCTCCTTTTAGTAAAAACCTTTTAGGTACCTGAAAACTGTTATCATGTCCCCTCTCAGTCTCCTCTTTTCCAGACTAAACAAACCCAGTTTTTTCAATCTTCCCTTGTAAGTCAAGTGTTCCAGACTGAAATGAGATGTCCAGAACTGGAAACAATACTTCAGTTGAGGCCTAATCAGCGCAGAGTAGAGCAGAAGAATTACTTCTTGTGTCTTACTTTGAATATTCCTGTTAATACTTCCCAGAATGGTGTTTGCTTTTTTTGCAACAATCTTACACTGTTGACTCATATTTAGCTTGTAATCCATTTTGACTATGATACCCAGATCCATTTCCTCAGTACTCCTTTCTAGGCAGTTATTAGCCATTTGGTATTTGTGCAATGGATTGTTCTTTCCTAAGTGGAGTACTTTGCACTTGTCTTTATTGAATTTCATTCTATTTACCTCAGACCATTTCGCCAGTTTGTCCAAATCATTCTGAATTGAGAACCTATCCTCCAAAGCCCTTGCAACCCTTCCCAGCTTGATATCATCCACAAACTTTATATGTGTGCTCTCTGTGCCATCATCTAAATCATTGATGAAAATATTGAACAGAACTGGATCCAGAACCGATCCCTGTGGTACCCCACTCGTTACGCCCTTCCAGCATGACTGTGAACCATTGATAACTACCCTCTGGGAACAGTTGTCCAAACAGTTATGCACCCATCTTATAGTAGCTCCATCTGGATTGTACTTCCCTAGTTTGTTAATGAGACGGTGATGCGAGACCATATAAAAAACCTTACTAACAGGGCTTTTCTTTTTTTTTTAAAGTGCCAGTATTCATATCTTGATAGTAAATTTGAAAAATGCCTCTCCCACCCCCCCTTTTTCCTGCACCACCCCTCTTCTTCCAGTGGTGCACTTCTTTTCCCTGCTGACTCCACCCCCCCCAATTCCCCCTCTCCCCCCCAGCTAGGCAGCAGGACCAGGAAAAAAGGTGCCGGTGCTCCGTACCCCTGCATACCATCACAAAAAAACCCTGCTTACAAAAGTCTAGATATAACACATCTACCGTTTTCCCTCTATTCACAAGGCTTGTTACCCTGTCATAGAAAGCTATCAGATTGGGTTTGACACGATTTGTTCTTGACAAATCTATGCTGACTATCACTTAACACCTTATTCTCTTCTAGAAGTTTGCTAATTGATTCCTTAATTATTTGCTCCAATATTTTTCCTAATACAGAAATTAAGCTGACTGGTCTGTAATTCCCTGGGTTGTCCTCATTTTCCTCTTTATAGATGAGCACTATATTTGCTGTTTTCCAGTCCTCTGGGATCTCTCCAGTCTTCTGTGATTTTTCAAAGATAATAGCCAATGGCTCAGATATCTCAGTACAGTAGCTCAAAGAACTTAATGGTATTATTTGGCCAACTCTTCTCCAATGCTAATTTAAGTGAAATAATCCTGTATATTAAATTTATTCACAAAAGCAACCTCTGTGGTCATTTCAGATGTTTCATGACAAGCACTTTGAAACCACAACATAGGGGATATGTGTCTAAGGATAATGTAGGAAAATATTCTCCGGTAAGAGGTTTCTTAGTTTAGTTTGTTTTATGTAGGTTATATACCACTGTGCCATAGTAATCTATGCTGTCCATATTTATAAAATGAAAAGGTATCTGGAAGTTTACCAGTAAAGCTGCATGGAGTTTGTTTTTCAAATT
>ML685813.1:3491465-3538798 GCA_007922175.1 Pelusios castaneus | reverse complement strand
AAAAAAGGGAAAGGATCCTCATTTTTGGTGTTTCAAGTAGAGCTTGTGGGAAAATGGGGATTTTTCTTCCACGTAACATTTAGACTTCTCAGACACAAAAATCAGAAACCAATCTTTTTAGCTAAAAACTAAAAATTTTTATACAGATATGCTGATGTAGGGTCTTCTACTCTCAATTATATCTCCCATGATGCAACATGAGCCATCAAAGTGCCTCATGGAAGTCTCAGCTGTGGTGAATCATGAAAGCTATAGCCCATCTTAAGAGTCTGGTCTGTAGATGGGCAGGAGGTACCCAAACTACCACTCCCATGAGTTACTTTGGCAGCAATTCAGAATAAAAATTTTCAGTTTTCTGCTTTAATGTTTCAGTTTTCTAGCTTTCCTTTTTTTACAAAAAAAGTCAATTTTCTAGTGAAAGTATTTATGGAAATTTTTTTACCAGCTCTATTTTTGAGACTGTTTTTAATTAAGACCAAGATTTTCCAAAACTGGTACCTGAAATACATATTTTTTTAAAATAAATCACTTGATGTCTAAATGAGCTGAGATTAAACTTGTATTTAGGTACCACTTTTGGAAAATCTTGGCCTACGTTTATGTAAGTATGAACTCAGCTTGCATAAGTGTGTTCTGATTTTCAACTATTTTGTATTTCAATACATTAAGCTCAGATTTTTTAACATTTTGCTACATGTACATAAAATAAAATGTAATGTTGCATTATAAGAACAATGCAGTCGGGTTTTGCAATTAGTTGCTGTCCTCTTAAAATGTCTATTGTGCTGTGCGTGGGAATAATTTCATTCCTAATATGGTTGGTTCACAGATAGGTCAGGATATATTCCCTTTTATGAAGACCTCTGCCCAGGCTACTAATGATTTGTTTTAAATGAATAATTTTTTTTCTGTTCAGGAAGAAATGGTCTCTTTTGGTCATCTTGAACTTGAGATTACATGTGTTATTGTACTTGTGTTGAGGGGGCATATAGCATTCATACTTATATAATCATCTGGCTTGGGGTAGGGATTTTCAGGAGAATTTCAAAAGCATTAAAGTGCCATTGATGACACTTGCACTCCTAAATCCTACAGGCATTTTTTAAAATCTCTGTGCCTTTTTATGAGTGTTTGTACAATGCCTAGAACATTGTGTGTTGCCAGAAACAAATGATAAATAATAGTTATAATATATTGTATGTATTGAGCATACTAAGTATGCAAACTTTTTATATTGCAAGTAAAAAGCTTAATTTATCTGTTTATTGCATTTAAGATTTTTACTTTAAATTCAGATAAACACTGTAAGCATCATTTCTGTCACATAACATAAATAATTATAGTACATCAATATATACACCCTCTTGAGTAAGACTTTGTGTCCTAATTAAAAGGGGTGGACTCAGCAGATGATTTTATTAAACTCATTATTACAAATTATGGAACAGAATGAGTGAAAGTGTAAGACCAAACGGCTAATGTAGAAATACATCATAGTTTTTTTATTGAAATACATGGAACAGTTTGAAACAATACTTTCTTTATAGAACATTCACACAGCACAGCAAATCAGCAGAACAGCCCCCTCCCACAAATAAAAGGATTTCAAATAGAAAAGATACATGAAGAGTTTAATAGAAATAGGCAAACTATGTTGTATTACATATGTAGTGCACATATGTATTACTTGTTATACATGTACATATTCAAAAATCATCATTTTCAAAAATAATGAGGCAAACTAGAAATATCTGTATTTAGAGGGCTTAAAGACATAACCTAAAACTATAAATAAACCATTATAAAACAGTATGAGGATTTGGATTTCTTTTGCTCAATGGGAATTGCACCTTTGTATCGTAAAAAAGAATTTTCTCCCTGTTTTTTTTTCCAGCTAGAAATATCCTAAAGTTAGAGAATGATAATACAAACACGATTACAAAATAACCTTTCCACAGACTATTTAAACCAACCCAAATTCTAAAATAGGGATCTCACTCTCTGTTAAACTCCACAGGTGAAATTCTGATCACTGTGGTCAATGGCAAACTTCTCACTTATCAGTGGAGCCAGGATATCACCTTCTGTCCTGGGTTAAAAGCCTCTACTATTCTCTGTTAATTTCAGTTGGCATTTTAGAGTAATTTTTGTAGATTCTATTTAGTTTCTATAGAATTCTGTTAGATTCATTCCTATTACATTGTTTTCCATAACAGGGTACAAAGTCACATTATTAGAAATCTTGTTTGCATTTTGCAAATGAATAAGGAGTAAAAACACCGAAAAATCCTTCTTTTTACCACTTCAGGCCCTAGTCCTGCACTAAGTTGCACATGGGCAGACCTCTGCATTGAAATCAGCTGGTACCAGTGTAGACATAGGAGTCTCCCCACATAGGAGTCCTTGCAATATGAGGGCTGAAGTAAATCATCCATATATTTTTTAAACGATGGTATTGTAGAATAAAGAACCAGAACATTTTTATAACCGTGTTGTAGTGCTTATAAATGTTATGTTGAATACTTTAAAAACAGGAATGCAAACCAGCCTGACCTTTCACCTATTTCAAAAAGTATATTAATTTACAATAATAAGACTATTTCAAAGGTAAATATAGAGCGGCGTGTCTGCTTTGAAACTTAGGTTCTGAAATAAGGGACATTCTTCAAACATCTTGGCCTCTCTTTTTCTGCTGAGCTAATCCTTCACATTACCTGTGATTTACACTGCATTACTCCCTTGCCTGTTGTAATTCTTTTAAACAAGACCTGTAGTATCCTTATCCACTCTTATCCCCCATTCCCCAGGAAAAAGAGTTGATTTGCTCCACTTCTTCACAGCAATCAATCTGTTATTTCATATCACAATAGAATCATTTAAGTCCTTTTGTAATATGTGTCACATGAAACATAGCCCAAAAATAAACCCCCCAAACTGTTCCAAATAACTGTTAAAAAGAAATTAAATGTTCACTTTTACATGGCTGCTAAATATTTTTATAACAAATTGAAACTTTTAAACATCTAAAAAGATAAAGGTGTGATTTCTTCTTCTGTGATAAAACTTCATAATACATTTTTCTGTGTTGCCATATTAGCTATGATAGAGTCCATAGATTTAAACATAGTCCATAAATTTAAGGATAGCTACTACAATTAAGTTATGAAATGCAAATGAAGTTTCTTCTGACCTACTTGTCGTTCAACTTGAACATTGAAGTCCATTCACAAAGACTGACTTGCTGAGCTAAAAGAGTAAGACACAACTAGACATACTGACTTTTGGAATATGAGCTTTCAGTTTTTCTGTGCATCTGATGAGTTTTGTAGGACGTATGATGTGAAGGCACCGAGTAGCTGTAGCTTTCAGCTTTTTCATTACAACGGCAGAAGCAACAGAATATTGCTCCCCCAGCGAGGAGACAGAAGGCAGATACCCAGCCTATGTAAAGGGCTTCCCCAAGTTCTCGTTTCTGTGCTACATTCACAACTGGATTGTAGAACTCTCTGATGATAGCATGAGCAACCCAACACACAGGGATGAACACCACAATACTAGATATGATGAAGAGGATTCCAGCTGTCAGCAGAATGTAACCCTTGATTCGCTTGTTATTCCCAGTGCACTGAGTGCACTTCATGCCAGTAATGGCTATCATAAAAGCAAGGAACGAGAGTGCTGAAGCAGAACACATGAGTCCTCTGGATGCCTGTAGATCAGGTGAGAGAGCCAAGAGGGAGTCATAGACTTTGCACTGCATCCTGATATTGGCTTGCCTGATGCAGTGCATCCACAGTCCTTCCCAAATAGTCTCGAACACTATAATGTTGTTTTCAATGAAGGCAGATACTCTCCATTGAGGCATGCCAGTGATTGCAAAAGTCCCAGCTAAGCCAATGCCTCCAATGACCAGTCCAACAACCTGCAGTGCACTACTGAGCATGTTTCCTTCTGAGATGAGTGCAGGGCACCGAGAATCTTAAGCAGTTTCCTTTGAAGACAAAAGATAAGCAGCTGAAGAGACGCTCCTCCGAGATAGCTCTTGCTTATGCCAAGAAGCTTTTTAAATAGACAGTCTCCACAACCTCAAACCAGTTTAAATCTGGTGTATGCTGGCTGGTACTTAGCTGCACTTCATTGTCTTTAAAATTCCACTGACTCTGGCAGGTGAACTGACCAATCAAGTGTAGCAGCTTTCGACGCCAATAAAAGGCTAGACAGGGTTGGGTTTGTCTACATCAGCAAAAGACACTGAGGAAAAATATGCTCTACCATCCTTTAAAAAATGCTCATGTTTAACCCTCACTTATTGTATAAAGGATTTACAGGAAATAGGCCTGTCTTTCTAACGACAGGTCACACAATACTTATATGTAAACTGGTGCTTCAGGCTATATGGCCAGAAAATATTCTATCTGCCTAATTATACAAAATCCCAAGACATTCAAAAGCAAAGATTCCTACAAGAATGTTAACTTGACAATATTGCATACAGACAGTACTTTATACTCCTATTTTTTTGCATTGTGCATGTGAAAAAGAGAGACAGGAAAAGAAAGAAAATTTCTTGCTGCTGTATAAGTCTTTCCCTCATTTTTATTCAGTTTGTTTTTCATACCAACTTATACTCTTAAGTGGCTTATGGGTCACCACTTATATGCATACACCAAATACTTTTGACCTTTTTATTTGCTGAAAGGCTTTATGCATCTGACCCTGATCCAACCTTTCATTCCTTGAATTGTGATTCATTTCCAAGTTCTCTATTTCGTTATTCCTTTTCCCTTATGTTCTGAAATCACAGCTGTTATCTCTGCACATACCCTAACCCAGAGGTAGTCAAGTAGGTTTTTGTCAGGGTCCAACTTTCTTGGTTAAGGTATAGTGAAGGTCCACACTCCAGAGAAAATGGTGGTAGAAATAATAATAATAATAATAATGAAAAGATTTTGGGGTCCATTCAAAAGCTTCGAGTGGTCCAGATTTAATATTCTGTGTTGGTGTCCCTTTTTGTCTACAGTTCCCAATACCCTTTCTGGAATCCAAGAGCCTGCTCAAATGAAACTTGCTGCAGTACCCTATAGACGTCTTCACAGCAAGGCTACATTGTGGCTGCACTTGTCTGCTTGCCTTGCTTTTTCTCTGGCATAGATGTAGTTACAAATTTAACCTCTGGGGGTTTTTTTAATGTAAAGGTCCACCATTCCTAGTTGAACCCATTTCTGCTATCTCTGGGTGCGTCTACACTTGTAAATTAAGTTGACTTAATTTACTCTGCGTCTACACTACACTTAAGCAAGCTGCTTAAGTCGACTTAAGGAAAAATAAGTTGACTTTGTTAAACCTCGTTTTAAGTCAACTTTTGGCTTAAGTCGACTTTCTAAAGTTGACTTAAGCCAGTGTAGACCTGGAGTAGCCCTAAGTCAACTCTAAGTCGACTTAGGGCTCTCCAAGACTCCCCCACTGCCCTCCTTGCCAGAGGGTGGCACAGGGGGAGCCTGGCATGCCCCCCCAAAGGGCAGGGCAGAGCCCTGCCCACCCTGCCCCTATGCCCTGCCAGGGTCCCCATCCCCTTTGCTCCATTGTGCCCAGAACAATGGGGCAAAGGCTGAGCCCCCTGGCACTGGGCAAGGGGTGCCCCCCTGCCACTGTGGACCTGCCCAAGGTCCCTCTAGCCCCTACAAGTCGACCTAGGCATCCAGTGTGGACGCTCTAAGTCGACTTTGTAAGTTCCCCCCCTAAGTCGACTTAAAATTTAGGTGTAGACATTCTAAGTCGACTTAGTTAAGTCGACTTAGCTAAAGTCGACCTAAATTTACAAGTGTAGACATAGCCTAAGATAGCAATATATGGGGATGGTCTAGTATTCTTTGTTAAAGTTACTGCAATGCTAAAATTCTGAGCTGTCTTTGAGTACCTCAGTCCTATTCGCTCTACTCAGGCACCTTTCTCTCTCTACTGATCTTTGATTCTCTGGTCCCAAATGCAGGAGAATGGATAGTGCCCTCCTTTCGTTCCTATTCCTATCAGGGAGTGTATCCCAGCAACCAGGAAGCATCCAGGCTTTGGCTGTGTTCCCCCCCTCTTCCCTTCCCAGAATTCACCTTTGGGTTGACAGCAAACCTGGAAAATGTCAGCACCAAAAGAATTTGAGGACAGAAAATCAGAAGCAAGAGGAAATACCAGTGATAATCCAGAGAAACGCCAATGAAAACAGTGGGGTTTCTCTAGCTTTATACCACTGTAAATGAATGAAGAATTTGGCATGATGTCCGTACATAACCTGAGGATGAATAGTGACACTGTAATTACAAACTGGGATTTTATGATGGTAAACTAATGTCATATACAAGTCCTAGCTGTCTGGGAGGTGTCATTTCCAAAGACCTGTCACACCAGGGAGTCACAGATTCAGTGATTCACACTGGGCCAGTTTCTGGTCCCATTTACAATGATATCCAGCATAACACCACCGAACCTCATGAAACCACATGAATTAGATAGTTTTAGACATCTGTAAATGGGATCATGCTTAGCATGTGGCAAGTGACCTGTCATATCGTGCCACAAGTGATGAGGATTTCAGGAAAAAAAGTGGCGGAAAAATTGTGTGTGCATTGAAGCTCTCTGAAATGATGATGGATCCAAGCCTCAACAGGTCTTAATGCACCCCTGCCTCAGAGCATATTCAGCCAACGAAAGTTTGTTCTGTTGATGCTTGTAATTTTATTCAATTTTCTTGCTCAACCTTTGTGAATTTTGGTGTAAAATACAACAAAAATTGATCTCCTGGCTCATGCAGTAAGAATTAAATTCTACTGATAGAGTAATGTAAATGAATTTTATTTCACTCCAGAGTCCTAACTATTATTCAAAAGCAGCGCTCTCCAGTCAGGGTTACAGCTCAATAGGACACCAAAAATTAAGAGGTACCTAGCTGTCTCCTATAATTGTGCCCCTGGTTCTTGGTCACCTGGGAAGTGCACAGCAGGCTTGGAGCCTGAACCCAGAACCCTTTGTGGTCAGTGGAAAAGTACCAACTGAGTGATCTGAACAGACACATTAGATCCTTCTTGAAATGTATTGGTACAGCTAAAATGGATGTAATATGTGCAAATAATCAATTTCTTCAATAACATAGCCACAAGACTGATCTTTCTTGTTGGTTGTTGAAGATGTAATTTGCATGACATGAAAAAAGAAATTAGCTGAGCAAATACAATTGAGTTGCCTTATTGATTAATATACAAAATCTTTAAAGCTTGCCATATAGATGCAGGGTTAATACCACGTCTGCATCAGTCATCCAGGATTTGCACAATTTTAGCAGGACTACACCTTTTCTTTTTTGTCTTATTTTATTTTAAAATAATTCAGGAAGAAAGAGTTGAACAATCTTATTAAAAGGAGTTCTAGAGTGCATCTGATTGTTTACAATTATAGCATGGGAAGGGATGCAAATCATAATTCTCGGTATTTCTTATTGTCATTTATTCTTTTATTGATGTAGTCAGACACACAGTTATAAATCAAGGATAATTTTAGATGCCAATTCAAATGTGAAGAGTACCTGTAAATATATAACCAGATTTTCTTGTTGGCCACTGTCCTGAGTACCTTATTTCATTATAACAAGAGTATATACGGATCATTTACATTTGTATACTGCAATTGTCAAAAGAATTCAGCATTTGCCTAACTCTGCTCCCATTTGAAGTCAATGATATTCATGATCAAACTGCAAATTCTCATTTGGGACCAGCAATTTTAAAGTATGAAAAGACACAGGGATCAGATTTATAGTATAGTAAGGCAAATACATTTCTTTCCACCTCTGGCAGAAAAAAAGCAAGGAAAAAGAGGCGCATAACTCCTCACATCCCATCTCCCTTAGTTTAAACATAGACGGGATATACTTTTTGGTAACTGAGGGCAATATAACAAAAAAAATGAGATTGAAAAAATACCTACACTATAGTTAAATAACTCAGATTAGTTGTGCACGTCCCATGTTGGCTCATACAACCCTAGAAGGCATAGCTCTTGAACACATAGAAGTTCTGCAAACTTTGAGAGGTGCACATTGGCCATCTCATCATATTTATGGAGTGGGTCCTATTATTACTCTATAGTCTTCAGAACTGCTTTCCTAAATGTGCTGCCTCCATTAAGTAGAGTGTATGGGGTCATTTAACTTTTGATCTAATTTGGTCTGGCAGCTGTAAGAAGAAAGGGAACAAATGTCTTTTAATGGCTTATGAGGAGGGCGGTGTGCAGAGCAGAAAGATGTGTGTGTGAGAGAGAGATCAGTAATCATCCAGCTTTGATTCTAGAATTCCTGCACTGTAGGATATGACCAAAACTGGAGCACTGGTCTCCACAGTTTCCAGTATAATGGGGGAATTAGTTACATAGTGTGCCCGATAAATAATGTTTTCTTGAGTTTCTCATAATGTATTAAAGAATGGCCATATTTTAAAGCAATTCTCAGCTTTTCTGCCTGATGCATGAGTTGTGTCTCCCAGATCATTCTCCCATCGCTCTTTGATCTTTATAGAACTAATCAATAAGTCAGTTGTGTGTACGTGAAAGAGAAAACCATTAGCCTTTCTCTGCTCCAGTAAATAGGACCGACATTGAGTGGTCCCAAAGTAGGTCAGGTGTTGAATTTCTGGAAATTGGAATAATTTCTGAGTGAAGTTTTGCACTACCCCATGGGCAGGAATTTTTAAACAAATAACAGCTGTACCATTTTAGCAGCACTTTTTTCCTCTAAATTAACAATGATCCCCTGACTTTCTTTTTAACTTAGTCCCTATTTAATTAGATGTTTAAACTAGTAGGTGTCCTTTGAATGGTCTAAGCGTTTATTAGGTACACTGGGGTTCTGGAAATTCTCCATTGCTACCCATTGAGCTCATTTTTCCCCACTCCGCATCTCAATCCCTGTCATTCATTTGTTACTAGTAAAAAACATTTTTAATAAAACACATAGGGAAAACTTCTATTAAGAGTAACATGCTTCTGGTTCATGAACATGTGAGGTTTACTGGTTTTCAGAAGCATTAAGCACTTACAGCTCTATCTGGGGCCAGACAGGGGGCGGTCTTAGGGTTTCCGGGGCCCGGAGCAAAAGTAAAGGACGGGACCACCCAACACCACATGGGGGGGCCTCATCCTTGACTTTTGCCACCACTCCAGCCCCTCTTCCAGGAGCCCGGCCTCACACCAGCCTTGCCAGGGCCTTCCCAGCCCCACCACAGCCCCTGCAGCACCCTGCCAGGGTGCCCAGCTCCTCTGTGGCCCCCACCGCCTCTCCCTGACCTGCAGCCAGCCTTGCCAGGGCCTTCCCAGCCCCTGCCGCCCCACCCTCCACCCCCATGAGGGCTCCTGGCCCCGCTGTGGTCCCCCTGTCCCACCAACATAGGTGGTCTTAGCAGATGGAACCTCCAGCAGCCAAGTGTGGTGTGGGTCCCCTCCCCCTGCAGGGCCATGCTAGCTGCCCACCCTGCCCACCCACTAAGACTGCCTATGGGGCCAGAGGGTGAGTCAGTTGCTCAACACTGCAAAAAATCAGGCCTCAAATCAATAGCACTTAAAAAAAAATTCTATCTATTTTCTTACAGAAAAGTTCTGATGTTTGACCAGCTGTTCAGCATTTTCTGTTTTGGAAGGCTGTTATTACCATGTCTTCATATGCGCTCTAGTCTTTAGTTTGCCCCAGGTATACTATAACCTGGCATTTTTCCCTTCAAGGTATTTTGCCTAATTTGCAAATCATGAAAAACTAGTTCAGCATATACACAGCAAGCAGAAACTTTCCCAGCCTTTCCTCACCAGCTCTACTTTAGTGTCTCATGTTGCTAATCATAGGCCAGGATTGCTTCTGTCCTATGGCACTCCACCAGTTCGCAAGAGTCTAGCAGCTAGCAAATGCATGAGAGAATAGGAGTGTAACAAATAGCTCTTTCTTCTTCTATAGCAATTTTTGACTGAGGAGCCCAAAGAATTTTACAAACATTAATGAATGCAGCTTCATTTCTTCCTGCTCATCACCATCTTTGCTTACATGAAATCCACAGTCATGTTATGACAGTTTCCCTTTGGCTATATTTTGTGTTTCTTAGTTTTAATCTGTTTGTATTGGGAAGTGCGAAGGTGATGGGTTTGCCTAACTAGGAATGGGGTGTTACTGAGAGGGGAAAATTTGGCCTGAGCAGAGTTTTCCAAAGCATGTGCCATGACTTTAAAAGGAACTTGTGCTTCTAAGTCATGTAGGTGCTTTTCAAAATCCCACCATAAATAGCAAGCAAAATGTTCTGGGCATGATTTTCTGTTGCCCAGCACCTGACGTAGTCATCTATACCTGTGCAATGTAGGTATACTCTGATATCAACAGGTGTAAGGGCCAGACTTTTAACAGTATATAGGCAACTAAATCCCATGGATTTCAGTGGAGTTAGGTACATAACTACCATTAAAAATTCGGCTCTTAATGAACTTCCCCTGGGGACAGGGTCACAGTGAATCAGAGTAACAAACAAGAACATCTTTAAGCATTTGGGATAATCTTCCTACAGAAAGCAATGGAATCCCCAGCACTTGGCTATCTTAAAGCTAGCTGGACAGAAACACTTGTAAATGTACATTAGGAAATGATCCTGCCAGGGCAACGAGTTGGACTTGATATAGTAGGTTTTATCCATCTCCAAATTCAATTGATTTGAACCTCCATTCTGAGGCCATCTGTGTGGGGGGAGGGGTATTTAGGAAACTTATTTCTCTTTAAAATACATTAGACAAATGGATTAAACCAATTTTCTTGGGTGAATTGAAAGGGAACGTGTAGGACTTCTCATAAAGCCACATCTTTTATGTGGGTAGGAAACTGGTGAGCTCCCTGATGTAAAGCCCTGGGATAAATAAACTTCTTAAATTTGGCGGAAAATATACTCACGTGTGAACAATATGGTTAGAGAGGACGAGTTGAAAACACAAACTTTCCAATTCCCAGTTTATCAGATGTAGCTATGATGTGGTTCTCTTAGTAAAACTCCATGCAACTCCTGGAATAAGTCTACCTTTTAAAAAAAACATGCCAGGTCTTCTTCTTGTGCTCTGGAATGAGGATGCTCTGTCAGGAGTGAATAAAAACTGCAGTGGTGTCCAGTCTGAACCTTGTAAATTTTAGCACCTCTCCCCCATTCTGACCACACCTCCATCCTAATACAATTACCTGTCACTTCCAGAGGCTTCCAGAACAAATCTCTCACCAGTGGAGAATTTTTTTCTGATCTGATTTTCTCTACACTGTGAGGAGGACAAAATCTGTGCTGCACTCCTCCCAACTCAATGTGGACACACTTCATATCTGGTAAAAATATTTAGTTTTTAGTTTTAAAGCAGGGCATTTTGCTTTGTTTTTTAGTATTCCTAAATACTAGGTTTTTCTCTTTACTGGCTGTTAACTACTGTTCTCTCTGGATATGAAAGCTTCCATAATTAGGCCAATACAGCTACCTGTAGATAAAAATTCTGGACCAAATTCTTCCTTTAGTTACATGCATACCACCTCGTAGATTTAAGTGGAATTTTACAAGTATCAATGAGGGCAGATTTGAACCATTGCATGTTATCCACATGAAGAATTGTTGCTAAGAATATCTTGTAATAAACTAAGCGCTGTCCCCAGTGTGAGAATTAATGTTCAATCATTTCAATAAATAAGGTGGTCAGTAATCACTTTTGTAAGTAGCTAGGTGACTATGTTTTGAAGCATATTGTCTCAGGCTTTACAGAATTGTTTTCAGCTTCCACTTTTTTCTTCTTATTAGTTTTCTCCCATTTTGCAGGCTGTCTTCCCCCCCCCCCACCCGCCCCCTTTTTCCTTTTCTTAACTAAAAAACCCTGTTTTGCAACCCATGTGCTTTCCAGCGTTTCTTTATCTACTGGAGTGCTTGGCATGAAGTGGCTGAAGCATTAGGCCCTAATTATAAGTGACTAAATCTGTGATCACTGAAGCACCAACATCTAACAGCAATAATTTTATTTATAAAGCACTCTCCCTCCCTTGCAGATGTGCTTGGGAAGCCACCTAATAAATGTTAATATAATCTCAAAACCTTATACAAATCTACAGTAAAAATCTGTGTGATTAAGAAAACACCCTCAAAACAAAGTAGGGTGGAGGGGAAAAGGAAGGGTCACTCTCTGTTGTCTGATAATCATTTTAATATTAATAATGGTGTTATTAGTAATTGCCTAAAATTAAGAAAGATGGATTGAGGAGAATGTGAAGAAAGAGTAGGTTCAACGGTGTAGGAGTCATCAGAGCCTGCCAACCTATAGGCACAACAGTGAACCCTTAAAAGATGGGTGGTGACACAGAATAAGGCCAGTGGAGCAGAAGGCAAAGCAAAGAGGTGGAGCAGTAAAAGAGAACATAATTAAGTTTAGAAGGTTGCTGTTTTCTACTGGGACAAAGATGGTCAAATCCAGGGTCGGCCATAGACCACATGGCACCCCAAGTGAGGAGTGTCTTTGGCATCCCCACCTCCTTTTATTAAATTTTTGAATCCCTTATTTTTTTATTGCATTTGTAGCCCATTTCATGACTCTGATACATGATTTCTATGCGTGATTTATCCCCATCACATAACACAATAAAGTTGCATTCTAGGATTTGTAAATCTGTAATTACTCATGCAAAGTATAAACAAATAAAAAACATTCCCTCTAAGATTAGATACTTCTTAATTTTAAGAATAACTGAAATGTACAAACATCAGGAAACTGAATGGTACACCAATTAGGTGGACCAGTATCAAATAGTGTTACACTAGATGACAGCCTTAGAATGTTAATCCTAGTGCTTTAGTTCAAAAGATCACTTTTCTTGCCTTTCCTCTCGTGTACTGAAGCACAGCATCAGAGAGATCCAAAGACAGGCCAATGGCATTTTCGACAGATACAATAGCAAGCAATGTCAGTCTTTTTTTGGCCTTCATTGATTGAAGATACGTTTTAATGAGCCTGAGTTTCAAAAAGCTATGCTCACAACTGTGACCGGCAGCATGGGTAGAATCCTCGAAGCTATACATACATTAGCAAAAATGTTATCATGAATGAATTGGAAAACTTGGGAGTAGAGAGTGCTTCCTCTGTGGCAAAATGTGATGGATGTTGTCCAATTTAACATAGAGGATTTTATCACTGACATCTGAACATTCCCCATTTGTCAGCATCTATTGAAGGTGCATGTAATTATTCAAGAATGCTTTTCTGTCCCTTGACAGCTTACTAAGTCCATACAAGAAACCCCAGGTTTTTTCATGGCACTTAATTTGCTGGATATTCAATGAGTGTCAACAAGTGAGCAAAAAAACCCTCCTCCTTGAATATTTCTTCTGAACTTGCCGTCATCTCAGTTCTGCCCTCATAATCAAACTGTCTCTCCTTCCAATAAATACAAGTTTCCTTGAACAAAGGCTCAACTCCTAAGTTTTCTGCTATTTCTTTGGCAGCAATTCAGCATCTTCAAACTCATTGTCTTTGTAGACCACAACAAAATCAAGGCAACTTCTCACCAAAGTAGTAGAAGTCAGGATGTCCATCAACTGAGTTTATAATGCCTTGCTTACATTTACTTGGAATGGGATATCATGCCAAACCACAACTGAGACCAGAAATTTAAAGCCAGTGATCTGGTTTGCCAGGCTGTGTGCCTCATTTCAGATTCAAGCCTTGGCTTTAATCAGCTTCACCAGTTCTATCGGAAAATTGCATGCAAAGACTTTCTGGAAGGTTCCATGAGATTCTACAAAAGTCCAAAACATTCTAGGAGGTAGGGGAAAAATTAATCCACATACAGAATACGTGAAACGTTTTACTTCAAACATTCTATTTTCCCTTTCGCTGCTAAAAACAAAAAAAGCACCCCAAGCCCAGCATTCCAGGCAATCACCTGGGTTGCCTGTCTCTAAATCCAACCCTGGCTATGTCCCCTGGATTCAGGGGCATGTGTAAAGCCTTCCCCTCTGTATTATTGTTGTTCTTCTAGCCCCTGTCTGCCCAGGTAGCACAGCTCCAACAAGAGCCATGTTTCCATAGGCCTCAAACCCAGGCCTTGCAAATCCTGCTCCTTCCCTAAGTGGAGTGCAGCAGATGCCATGCTGAGCCATCAGCCAAAGCCTGTATGTGGCCCTCAGTATGCAGCTGCTCCCTTGGTCCCCTCTTATTGTAAACACATGCAGAGTTTTGACCATGTGCATTGGAATGGGCAATTTCCAAAATGGGTGGGATCTTTGGCTATGTCTATACTTGAAAAGTTAAGTCGACCTTATGAAATCGACTTAATAAGGTCGACTTTAAGTTGACTTAAAGTCTACCTTATTAAGTCGACTTAACAGAAGTGGACGTAACTTTTCAAGTGTGGACGTGGCCCCTTTTCAAACTTATTAAGTCGACTTAACGTTTTAAGTCGACTTAAAAAGGTCCACCTAGGCACTACTCTGTGTCTCCACTGGTTTAGGTCAACTTAATAGAGTCAACTTAAGCGCTAGTTCAAATTAAAATGAGGTGTTATTAATTCAAACTAACTTTTCCTTAATTCGGCTTAAGGAAAACCCAGTTTAGACACGGAGTAAATTAAGTTGACTTAAGCCTCCTTTGTGACATCTACGCCCACTTCCAATACACGTGGCCTGCCTACTCTACATATGCAGAAGACAAAGGGATCATTGTGCCTGAAGAAAGAGCATATGCCCGAATTTTTAAGCACCGCTTTCTTTCTTCTAGGTTTGAGTTAGACTCATCATATTATAGTGATGTGGAGGCCTTTTTTTTGTGTGTGTCTCTTTTTAATAGTTCAATATTTACTGAATGTGCTTTTCACTGTACAGAAAAGCATCTACACTTATTCATAGTGTAGAGTGTGTTGATTTAAGGTCCCATTTATGCTCAGTTTATTGCCAATCTAATATCAAGCGTTTGGTCAAAATATAAATGCCTTTTCCATAATCCAAGCTTAGGCCAAAGAGTTCACACTCTAACTCACATTGAATTTAGGGCATTAAAACATATCTAGCCTAGTGAAGGGTGTAAGGTGCACTTTCAGGAGTAGATTACAAATATAATGATCAAAAAAGTTTCCAGAAATAGCATGATGATGAAATGTTCTTACTGCTAGCAAGCTGTGTTAAATTTATCCTAGAAACCAGACACTAAGAGCCACCCTGTTCAATTATAACCACAGTTTGTGTTAATGAGACATGTACATGTGCAACATTTTAAAGAATGGGTTTCAGTGCCAGGGCTCACTGATTTATCTCACAGTAACAAATAACTGGGCAAATGTTTCATTTTCCCCAACCATCCTTTGTCCAGTGTTCCCCTGGAGCATTATACTGAGGTCTGATTATGGCTGGAGCCTGCCTGGGTGCACAAAAGGAGGTGTAAGTAAAGACAGTGCACTTCCTGGTGCTTCCGTTGGGGTGGAACACCTCTGCATTGCCGCAGTACAGGCCTACAGAGAAAAGTCAAAATAAATCCCTCCTCAGGTTTCAAGCATGCAGAGCTATGTAACTAACAAGGAATTAGCCTCATTCCGTCAGTAGTAAAGAGAAGAATAAAACTGAAAACAGAGAAAGAAATCTATTAAAAATCAATGCTTTTAAACATGTGCCCAATTTGTTTCTGCGGGTCCAATAGCCAAAACTAGCATTAGCGATATAGTTCTTCTTGATTCAGAAAGTGCAATGAGTAATGTGTTATTGATCAATTATTGTTAGATTTCTTCAGCACTAAATGAAATAGGAGATGTGGGGTTCTGCTGCTGCTCCCAATGAAGCCTTTGGCAAAACTCCCATCACCCTGTTTAAACACAGAAGGTCTTTCCCTGAAGAAATTACAGTACATGTGGCCTTACCAGGCTGGCAAGCCCCTCAAGTACAAATGTACTGGCTGCAGAACAAGTCAACTTAGCCAGAGGAAAAGCTGGCCTGCTGCAATGAGAGGAAAAATAAACCTAGCCTGGGTGTGAGTAGCTGATGTAAATGACTTCAGAACTTTTGTCCTCTGTATCTGCTGTGGGTGTTAAGCCGCCTACAAGAATTGCTTCAGCCCCAAAGTTGTAAGTAGCTCTGGGAGTGATTTAGAGAGAAGGAGGATCAGGTCCAAGTCCAGTATTTTTGTCAGCGGGGAAATACAGAAATTACCTTGAGATGGGGGTTGAGGGTCTTTCCCACCACTCAGTCACTGCTGTATTAGGACTGGAGGCCCTGCCTTTACACAGCTGCTGTGTAAGACGTCCTCCTCTTCCCCACCCCATGCTTATAGAATATGGGAAGATAATCAAGAAGAATGTTGACAAATTGGAGAGGGTTCAGTGAAGAGCCACAAGAATGACTGAAGGAGTAGAAAACATGTTACAGTTATAGACTCAAAGAGATCAATCTATTTAACTTAACAAAGAGAAGGTGGAGGGGGACTTGTTCACAATTTGTAAGTACCTATATGGGAAACAAATATTTGATCATGGGCCCTTGTCTAGCAAACAAAGGTATAACACAGTCCAATGGCTGGAAATTAAATCTCAACAAATTCAGACTAAAAATAAGGTATACATTTTTTAATTTATTTTTCAATTTTTAAATTTACCTTTGGAATTTTAAAATGACGATTGGGTATTTTTCTAAAAGATATGCTCTAGGAATTATTCTGGGGAGGTTTATGGCCTGTGTTATGCAGGAGCTCTGATTAGATGAGCATAATAGTCCATTCTGGCCTTGGAATCCATGAATCTTTAGCCCTGTGGCTTCTTTCTAGTTGAGCTCTGTTGTATACTATCAACCAAAGACAGTATTTAGGCTCATTCAGAGTTCAAACCCTCTAAATCTCTTTCCACTCTGACTGAAAGACAGGGAAATGCCCATCTCTATATAGGAAAATGTAGGATGCACTTAATATGATTTGTCTTACTCCCAAATCTACATTCATCCTCAACACTATTGAGGCCTAGTCAACTGTATAAGACCATGTTTAAATATCTAGCTAGCTGCTTTACATGGCCCTCACCTCACTAGTGTCTGTTCCTCTTAAACTTATGGCTTCCCCTCAATTAATAATAATAATATGCACTTTTAAATAGCCTCTATCAGCTTCAGAGCACTTTGCAATTATTAATTAATCCTCACAACATTAATATGATGTAGATTACTAAGTACAGTACTAGTATCTCCATTTCAAAGGTGAAGCCCCTTACTCAGCAAAGCGCTCTATATTAGTTAATTGCTTTGCTGAATCAGGGCCCCAGTGACTTACCCATGGCCATTGTTATATGTAGCATAGTTGTAGCCATGTTGGTCCTGCGTAGCTTTCAAGCTTATTTCTCTTACCAACAGAAGTTGGTCCAATAAAAAGTATTACCTCATCCATGTTGTCTCTCTAATTACCCATGGCCAGTGAGTCTTTGGAAGAGCTGGGATTAGAGTTTAGGGTTTCCTGGGCTCCATTCCAATTTTAATCCCATTAGACAACATGAACTACTTATACTTTTTCTTAGACTTAAAAAAACAAGCATTCTTCATCGAGTGATGTCCCTGTGGGTGCTCCACTTGAGGTGTCGCGTCCCACGGCACCCAGGATTGGAGACTTTTACAGCAGTAAGGAGTGCAGGGCCGCGCATGCGTGCAGCCGAAGCCGGAGCCATTGGCACGCTCGAGTGCACATGTGCGCGGCCATAGCCCGCCATTCCTTCTCAACCGCTGGTCCGAGACTGAGCAGTTCAGCAGTTCTCTTCACTTTCGTTCTTCTCCTTTCGCGTTTAAAAGAGAGAGAGAGGGACAATAATTATTCTTATAGTTAGGGTAGTACTTCTTTCCCCGTTTTCCCACTCTTTTAAAAAAAAAATTTCCCTCAGAAACCCCTTTTTTCTCTGACCCGTCGTAATCCATTCTTGTCCTTAGACCCTTTAAAAAAAAAAAAAAGGAAACTTGCGAAATGCCGAGTTCTCCGGGCTTCAAGCGTTGCGCCAACTGTAAAGACGCCATGCCTGCCTCAGATGGCCATTCCACCTGCATTCGGTGTTTGGGAGAGTCGCACGTTCCCCTCAAGTGTAACCACTGTAAGAGTATGAGCTCTAGGGCTCGTAAAGATCGGGAGCTATGCCTGAAGCTCTTTCTATTAGAAAGCTCCCTAAGACCAGCTTTTGACCACGGACCTTCAAGGAGACCTATGGAACGCTCTCCGAGAAAAAGGACAAGGTACCCGGTCTCCACGCCACGAAGGGCAAAGGTGTCACCTGTACGCCCAGTACCTCCTGCTTGTACCAAAGAGGCTTTAGGTTCCTTGGGTACCGATAAATGGCAAAAGTCTAAGACATCGACTAGCCGCGACAAAGTTTCGAGGAAGCGCGGGGATAGCGCACCTCGAAAGGCACCGAGCCGTTCTAAGAGCTTGGTTCCGGGCTCCACGGATCCGCCAATGTCCGCGGCACCGACCTCGGCGCCGATAGCCCCACCGGCACCGCACCCATCCAAGACACCAATTGGACCAATGCCCACATTAACGGCACCGACAGCAGCACCGCCGACCGCACAAGGATCAGCACCGGGTCCTTCGGAACCGCAAGACCCTACGGCACCATCAGTTCAACATCCAGTTCCCATAGTCAACCAAAAAAGAGACAATCCAAACAAAAACATGCAGAACCCTCTCCTCAGCACTCATCTCCTGAACACCATCAGCTGATGCACATCTCATCACCTAGCCGGTCTCCATTGCCAGAAAATGCCTATTTTTCTTCGGAACACTCTTCGCCGTTCAGAGCCACCTCTCCTCCTCCTGACTTCTTCCACCATACTAGACATCCACACCACCATTATGTTTCTCGATCCTGGCACCCCCATCCACCGCCGTACCATGGACGCTGGGACCCATATTATCTATATTACAGACACTTTCAACCACCGCTACCTTCAGCTCCTCAATCTTCTCCGTCCCTCAGGAGACTATCACCAAAGCTGCTATCACATAGGTCATCACATTCTCAGGACGATACTTTATCTTCATATAGGGAACCTTCCCCCAATGTCCATGAGTCCTCCTCATCCCCGGATGATGTAGTTGTGCCTTCTACGAGTTCCTCGGTGGATGATACCAGAGCATTTAACAACCTCTTTAAAAGAATGGCACGAGACCTCGACATACCATTGGAGGAGGTTAAGGAGGCCCAGCATAAGATGCTGAGGATTCTCCATACCACCGCCTCAGCCAAAGTAGTTATCCCAATGGACTCACCCCTCATGGATCCAGCAGAGGCGATTTGGTGAACTCCAGCCTCAATAGCTCCAACCAACAAACGAACGACAGGAAATATTTCATCTCCCCAAGGAATATGGAATTTCTGTTCACCCATCCCAGCCCAAATTCTCTAGTTGTAGATGCAGCAATGCATAAGGCGAGACAGTCAACCCATAGGTCATCCCCTTATGACAAAAACTGGAAGAGGTTAGATTTACTAGGGAGGAAGGTGTATTCATCGTCAACCCTCATGCTCAGGGTGGCCAACTACCTTACACTTCTTTCTAACTACGATCACGGCATCTACAAAAAGTTATCTCTGTTTGCTGAGGATTTACCTGATGATAAAAGGGAACAGTATAATAAATTACTTGCTGGGGGCCATCTAGTGGCACGTACTTCATTACAAGCTTCGTTGGACATAGCCGATATAGCAGCAAGGGCAACTGCCACAGCCATCGTTATGCGCAGAGCATCGTGGCTGAATAGCGCAGGTTTGCCCCAAGACCTACAAATGAAGGTGGAAGATCTACCCTTCGACAAAGCACATCTCTTTGCAGAGAAGACCAATGATGTCCTTCACTCAATGAAGGACTCAAGAGCGACACTACGCATGTTAGGAATTTATACCCCTTCCAACAGATGCAACACCTTCCAATATCGCTTTCAACCCTACCAACGCAGGTATCCGCAGCAAAACAGAAACAGACATTTCGACAATCAGAGATCGAGACAACGTCCACAACGCCGTAGGCAGAACCATCAGCAGCAATCCACTGCCGCCCAACCACCCCATAATAAGAACAATTTTTGATGGGCTGGTCGAGGGTTCGAGGACTCCCTCGCTGCAAACAGTAATTCACGATTACCACTACAACTTCATCCTAAGAGCTTTCCTTACCACCTGGTCATCTATAACAACAGACAAATGGGTCTTGCAGATTATCGAGAACAGGTACACAATTCCATTCTTGGCAGTGCCCCCTCCACATTACCCTACCCTGTCCCTCTTAAGGGACCCAGCTCACGTACAATTCCTGTTACAGGAGGTCCACCATCTCTTACATATAGGAGCCATAGAGCGCGTCCCATCAGATCACGTGGGGAAAGGATTTTATTCCCGTTACTTTCTGATTCAGAAAAAATCAGGAGGGTGGAGGCCAATCATGGATCTAAGACCCTTAAACAAATACATAAAGAAAGAAAGATTCAAAATGGTAACTCTGAGTACAATAATTCCGTCACGGCAGCAGGGGGACTGGTTCTCGTCCCTCGACCTCCAAGATGCCTATTTCCACATCACAATTCATCCCGCACATCGCCACTTCCTACGCTTCACAATTGCACAACAGCACTTTCAGTACAAGGTCCTTCCGTTCGGGCTATCGACCGCTCCCAGGGTGTTCTCGAAGGTCTTGACAGTAGTTACAGCATATCTCCGAAAACAGGGAGTAATAATTTTTCCTTATCTGGACGACTGCCTCATGCGAGCTCCAACCCAGACTCAAGCAACCGACATGACAAACCTGACAGTTCAAACTTTCGGTATTCTGGGCCTAAGAGTAAACATGGAAAAGTCGTACCTCCAACCATCTCAATGTGTTCAATTCATTGGAGCGGAGCTAAATTCCCAACTAGCCAAAGCTTTCCTTCCGGAAGACAGGTGCACAACCATTCAAGAGTTAATACACTAGGTGTGTGCACTTCGCTCAGTCTCTGCCAGAACTGTTCTCCAGTTATTGGGGCATATGGCTGCTGCAGTTTTTGTAGTGCCCCACGCACGGCTTCGAATGCGGCCGCTCCAGATGTGGCTCTCCACCAGGTACAAGCCATTGAGGCATTCGCTATAGAAAGTTCTGACAATTCCTGCAGAAACCAAACACACCCTCCATTGGTGGACCTCTCGCAAGAACTTGCGAAAGAGTGTCCCTTTCCATCGGGAGAGCCGTTCAGCCATACTGACCACCGAAGCTTCCCTTCTTGGCTGGGGGGCACATTTTGGGCATCTAACCACTCAAGGCCGATGGACGAACCTAGAATCCTTCCTGCATATAAATATTTTGGAATTAAGAGCTGTGCGATATGCCTGCAAATACTTCCTTCCTCTGATAAAGGGCACCTCTTTCAAGATCATGATGGACAATATTGCCTGCATGTTTTATATAAACTGCCAAGGTGGTGCCAGATCTCGCCTACTCTGTTTGGAGGCACTGAAGTTATGGAACTGGTGTATCCATCACAGGATAGCCATATTGGCAGCCTATCTGCCGGGCCTACAGAACACAACGGCAGATGCCCTGAGCAGGAACTTTCCCAGTGCACACGAATGGCAGCTGAACACAAGGGTTCTCAATGCCATTTTTCGCCTATGGGGAAAGCCAACAATCGATCTTTTCGCAACAGAAAGCAACCGACAATGCCATTGGTACTGCTCCAGGGCAGGAAGGGGCAAGCGATCCATGGGCGATACTTTCGTAGTCAGCTGGGCCAAAGGGCTCCTGTATGCTTTCCCTCCAGTACCTCTTCTGCACAAGGTTATCCAGAAAATAAGGACCGACAAAGCGTTAGTAATCATAGTAGCCCTGGCCTGGCCAAGACAGACCTGGGTTGCAGACCTGCTGCATCTCTCAATCTGCAAACCAATCACCTTACCTCTACATCACAATCTTCTTTCTCAGCATCACGACCAATCTTTACACCCGGACATTCGCAGACTGCAACTAACAGCCTGGATGATAGATGGCTCTCGTGCGAGGAACTACAATTCTCAGAGCAGATCAAACATGTATTGATCAACAGTAGAAAGCCATCCACCAGGAAGACTTATCTCCATAAGTGGACGAGATTCTCTACTTGGTGTGCCTCGTCACAATCTGATTCAAGATCATGTTCCATCTCAACGATTTTGGAGTATATACTACACCTCAAACTTTCGGGTCTCTCTGTCGCTTCCCTGTGGGTACATCTATCAGCAATTTCTGCTTTTAGGAAAAGTGACTTGGGTTTTTCCCTACTGTCTCACCCAACAGTTAAAAGATTCATTACAGGCTTGCAAAAGTTATACCCCTCAGTCCACGCTCCAGCATCATACTGGGACCTTAACCTCATTCTCAAAGCTTTAACGAAGCCCCCTTTCGAACCGTTGGCAACTTGCTCGCTCCTTCACCTTTCTATGAAGGTGTCTTTCTTGGTTGTGGTTATCTCCGCACGACGAGTCAGTGAACTCAGCGCACTAATGGCAGACCCGCCGTTTATAGTTTTTTCTCAGGACAAAGTATCACTAAAACCACACCCAAAGTTTTTACCTAAAATAGTGTCTGAATTCCACATCAATGAGACGATTCACTTACCAGTCTTCTATCCGAAGCCACACAAGAATCCTGAAGAATCCATCCTGAACACCTTGGATGTCAGAAGAGCTCTAGCGTTTTACCTACAAAGAACAAGATCGTTTAGAATATCAGACAGATTGTTTATCTCCCTAGCCCCCAAATCGAAGGGGAAATCTCTCTCTAGTCAAAGAATAGCAAAATGGATTTCATCCTGCATCCAACTATGTTACAGTCAAAGACAATTACTACCACCATCAAAGACTAATGCCCATTCCGTTCGTGCTGTAGCTACGTCTACTGCTTTCTTTAAAGATGTTCCTATAGCCGACATTTGTAGGGCGGCCACGTGGTCCTCTCCTGAGACCTTTATCAGACATTATGCCATTGACAAATTTTCCAGCAATGACACTCGTTTTGGCATGTCAGTGCTCTCCATAGTTTCTGTAGTCAGATCATCCGAAGTCCCTCCTCCACTTCAGGGTACTGCTATGTAGTCACCTGAAGTGGAGCAACCACAGGGACATCACTCGATGAAGAAGAGAAGGTTACTCACCTATGCAGTAACTGGACTTCTTCGAGATGTGTGTCCCTGTGGGTGCTTCACGACCCACCCGCCTCCCCTCTACTTCGTATGCTCTTTCGTTCCTTTTCAGAGTCAAGCGATAGAGAAGGAATGGCGGGCTACGGCCGCGCACGCGTGCACCTGAGCACGCCAACAACTCCGGCTTCGGCTGCATACATGCGTGGCCCTGCACTGCTTACTGCTGTAAAAGTCTCCGATCCTGGGCGACACCTCAAGTGGAGCACCCACAGGGACACATATCTCAAAGAAGTCCAGTTACTGCACAGGTGAGTAACCTTCTCTTTTTCAACCAATTTTTGTTAACATACTCCAGTTAATAGTATTTGAAACCTGCAACATCTACATTTGTACTGTATCTGAGCCATGACTTAATAAAAAAAAAACTTCTTCCAAGTGTTTGGGTATGGATTTTAAAACTGCTTTAACACAGTTGTGATTCTTTGCTTCACTTTAGGACTCAAATGCTCCCAGAGCTTGCTTTTACACGTATATATACACCCCCTTTGCCTTTCTACTACAGACTTAAAAGAGAATAATGGGATGACTGGGAGAGAAGTTAGGATAAAACAAAGTTCTATTGAGTATGCTACCCTAGAAAAACAAATGAAGGTTCTAACTATTTGCATTGAAATCAGTGGCAAATTCCCATTCACTTCATTGGGTGCTGGGTTTCTACAGACAGTTAGATAAATTATTGCTAATCCAGGAATTTGCATGCTACAATATGATACATAAATCATAGTTATTTATGTTTCCTGTGATAGTGCCCAAAGCTCCACGCAGAACTGAGAGCCTATTCTGCTAGGCATTGTATTAAAATAAATAAATATAGATATATAAAAGAAACCTTGTCTGCTTTTCAGTCTTAAAACACATAAGACAGATGACCAAAGGAGATCTGAGATAAAAGATAAAAGCAAAGTGTTCAGTGTGAAGACAGGCAAATTTTGTTGGTTCTACCAACCCCATCCTTCTTCCCTTCCCTGACACACCAGGAAAAAAAACCTTGCCAAAATAATTTTAGAATAAAATAGTTAACTCTTATAGATTTACTGTATGATTTTTGCATTTGATTCTAGCCTTTTTCCATTTTAGTATAATTAACTCTGGCCTTTTCATACACATAGACTGGCTACTAGTAGAAATCTACATAGAAGTGTGGCAATATGTAAAAAGTTCCAGTGGACATATAAATAAATAGGGCTATTCCCAAATGCTTCATAGAGTGTGGAATTTATAGTATTATACAATTTTTCTACAACCTTAAAACACATTAAATCTTTTTTCCTCCTTTGTATTGTATATTCATCAGAGTGTAGGCATGGTTGGGACAGTTAATTGTTAAATTACATCAATTCTGATGTGTAACACATTAGAATCTGTCCCACTGTCTCTGTAATTGGCAGGTATGGGCCTGTTATAGAGTTAAGTTCCCATAAACAGCACTGGAGCCCTTTGGAAGAAACATTCGCTATTTAATTGCGCCAAACCAAAATCTTCAATTTCACCTTCAAAGTTCCTAAATTATTCCCCGCTCACAAAAGCAGCTGTGAAAGAGCGTTATAGTTACCAAGCTACAAACACAAAATTCTGATTTAAGGTTGTCAAAGAATACGAATTCTCATTATACTGAAATGGAACTGTTAGCATTCAGTCATAAATTTCCTTGTAAGAGAAGCATTGCTTCATATTGACTATTATTATTTGCGCCATTCCCTAGCTGAGCTAAGGAATTCCTGTTTAGTTACCATACTATCAATTTTGATAGTAATTTATTATTATATGTTTCAGAGCAAATACAGAATGCCTATTCCCTTTGGCTATGTCTACCCAGGCAAGTTAGTTTGAATTAAGGAAGCTTAATTTGAACTAACTTAAGCCTTGGCTACACTAGGCTTTCATTAGTTCGAATTAAGGGCTTCCTTAATTTGAACTAATAAATTCACTTATACTTTTCGAAGTAAGGGTTAATTCGAACTAGTTAGTTCGAATTAACCCAATGTGGCCATGTTAGTTCGAACTAAGTGCTTAGTTCAAACTAACCAGCACATTAAGCTCAATGCAATTGACTAATTCGAACTAAGCAAGTGCCATGCATGGCACTTGCGTAGTTCGAACTAAAATTTGCTAGTTCGAATTAACTTAATTCGAACTAACTAATATTAGTTTGAATTAGTTAATTTGAATTAACTAATTCGAACTAACTTTGGTAAGTGTAGACATAGCCTTTGATACTTCCCTTCATCTGTTCCCCAGGAACCGTCCTAATAATCTCTTCAGTATAGCCATCTCAGAAAACTGATATCCCTTTTACTCACCTGTGCCAGAACAGAGAGGTCCATGAACATATAAAACATGAGTAAATATATTTGTAGGTCATATTGGTGCACTCAGTAAAAACATCAGTCCAGTTCTCTCTGTGCTGGATCTGTGCTATGTAAATGGCTGGTCATACATGTAATGCTAGCTACTTGAGTGTGTAAATACTTGCAGTGCTGGATCTCAAATTCATTTAATTGAGCTTTGGGTTCAAGGCTCAATGTATTCCTGAACTTCAGACTGTTGTCCTAAGGAATTTGGGAAACATAGTTCCAGTTTCTTACACAGCTAGGAAGCCACTGACCCTCTTTTTGGTTGACCTCACTGACTCAACAATTCCCAGGAATCCTGTGAAGACATTTGTGAAGGGTGGATTTTGGGGAGGTGTAGCAGGGAGTGAAAAGCTGCCTTGTGGGAGGAGGTTTCTGGGCAGTTAGATTTTGCTGAACCTCCAAACAAACCTGCAAAACTGCTTCTAACCAGTGCAAACATCAAGCTTCAGGTAGGCAAATACTCCACAAATGGAAACCTGCAGAGTTTACACTGCTTTGATTACAAATTAGAACTAACTTCTATAGTTCAGCTACAGTTCAATATCCATGTTGCTATTTTTAGTGTGCTAGTTCAAGTGGTGCTAGCTCATGTCTGACTGCCCAATCTGGAAAGCTCTCTCCCAGCTGCTCTGTAGATATCCTCATTGTTATTTGTAGTGTGCTAGCTCAAAGGGAGGTGGTGCATGCTTCCCAGCACAGGTTGACAGACATGCACCCCCTCCCTTTGAGCTAGCACCCGCTCCTAGTTGAGATAAAGTCCAATTACCACTGCACCTTGACTTCAGATCGGGAGTGTCAAACATGCAGCGTGTGGGCTGAATGTGGCCTGCGAACCTCTTCCATCCGGCCTGTGCCTGTGCTTCCAGAGGACCACACTCTCTCTGACAGAGAGAGAGGGAGAGAGAATGTGGTCTCACATTCCCAGTGCTCCAAAATGCCGCAAGAGTGTAAGCTCTCACGACATCACAGAGCACTGGATATGCAAGACTGCACTCTGCGAGACAACAGAAAGAGAGAGAGAGAGTGGTATCGTGGAGTGCAGTTTCACATACACAACACTCCGTGATGCCATGAGAGTGCCTTAGTATTTTGATTTATTATATGTACATTCCATTTGAAGTACATTTAAGTCAAATCTGCCCCACCATAGCAAATGAGTTTGACACCCATGCTTTAGGTAATCTATTATGAGGCTTCTCCTCACTGCTTAAAGAAAGTGTATTAAAAATAAGGAGTAATGAACAGGCTTCAGCTATCCTAAGGTAAAAACATAGCATGAACTATGGAGTTTAGTTTTACCATGAGGTAAACTTGCCACAGTCAACCCCCGAAGGATGGGGTAAAGGGCCATTTACATCATGGTATGCTGCCCTGTCTCCACTATGTTTTTATCTTGAGATGTGTGTTACTTAGCCCAAGATAAGAAATTCACTTCTTTTTTAGCATTGAAGACAAATCCATGGCATAAAAGAAACCTCTGTATCATCTGAGGTCTGGGTATGCCTGTACTGCAAGTGAAGGTGTGATTGTAGCATGGGGTGGTGTATATCCAGGCTAGCTTTACTCTAGCTAGCATGTGTGATAAGAGTAGCAAAGATATATGGTGGTAACTTGAGTGCCTGTCTGCCAGGGACCCTGGATATGTACTGTTATCAATCCTTCATATTTGACATTCCAAATAAAGATTTCTGCACAAATGTGAAAAGAGTAAGGTAGTCGTTTACAGTAAATGTTCTTTAGGGGTTAATGCATGCAGCTGTGAGCCAGGTCTCTTGTGTTCAGTTCTGACCTCCGCTATTAATTTCCTGAGTACCCTTAGTCAAGTCACTAACCTGTCTCTTCTTAGAGGTAAAATGATGATAAAATATTTAGCAAGCTCATGGGTGTATTGAAATTAATGATTGTTTATAAGTCATTCCAAGATTCTTGAAAATTGCTGTAGAAATGCAAAGTGTTGTAAATGTAGTATTATTATTAATGTACATACTTTTCAACGTGAACTTTGGTTTGCATTTCTCCACATATTTCACAGTTTTAGAGCTTGTGTTAAAAGTGAGGACTCCCTGGCTTTCAGGCCTGTGAGCTGGGTAATAATACCACTTAATTTAGCTACAAGTGGAAACTAGGTCAGTGAGCTCATCCTGATCTCTATTTGTGTCTATCGCAAATTATCGCACAGTTCTTCATAGTAGGTAGCATCTTCTCTTTAAAAGAATCAGAAATGGAATACCTGGAGCTGGCTGGAGTGACTAAATGCCTGATTCTCCACCACATTACTCCAGTTTCATGCCAGCATAGCTCCACTGAAGTCAATGGAGTTACACCAACATAAAACTGTGGAAAATGAGGCTCCTCTAATATTCCTATCTGTTGTGAGTCCCTTCTTTTGCTGAACTGATGCTCACAGTGAATCACATATTACTTTGGGGCCTGATTTTCTAATGCCTAGCATCTTGTTTAGTCATTGATATCTGTGCCAAGTAGGTGCAAAATTCTACCATTCTGATTTGTCACCATTTTACACCCATTGAGCTCGGGTGTCAGTGATTACAACGAGCTCAATCCCTTTGAAAATAGTCCCTGTGTTCATTTGCCAGAGCTGAAGTCCCTCCACAACAGATTCTACCTGACTCTTCTATGGGTACAGAGAGGGATGGGAAGGAGTTAGGAGACCCACCTTCTCCCCACAGTGCCCCTGCATGTCCCACATAATGGTCAGACAGAATTGCAGGCCCTGTGCTTGGGAAGATATAGGAACTCCTGGGGAAATTCAGCCCTAAAAGTGAGAAGAAGGCTAGGCTGTGACACACTGCACGTCCTTAGCTAGCAAAGCTGGCTGGTCACACAAGTCTGGAGAGAATACATTGTGCCTCACAAAGGAATGTCCACTCATAGGTTCCACATCCTGGAGCTCTGGAATGGAACATACCTCCTTCTAGGTCAGAGAATGGCCAATACTATGGGCCAGGCCTGAATAACACAAGCAAGCACTATGCACTTTTTCACTAAAAAGCTACCAGCTGGACTGAGCACTACAGCAAAAATGGCAAGTTGGAATAAGTATGTGCCCAAGCCTTGGGAAGAAACTTGGAAAGAAGAATAATGTGTGCTAAGTTGTCAGGTTAAAAGCAACTCAGAGTTTAATGACTGTTTTTAGGGGTGACCTGTAAGCAGCAAGCAAGAAAAGCCAATGCACACTCTCTGATTTATCAGCACACAGCATCTAACATAAAGCAAGTCAAAGAGATTGTTAAACCCCGCTGAGGACCCAGTTATTAAGTCTGCTAAACAAAGAATTTTGTTGCCTGTTAACACATCCCAAAATGTGAAACAAAAGGTATAACAGATATGCTGCTTCCACCTCTAATTTTAGACTCTATTTTCCAGGCAAGATGTTCCTTAACATGTATTTATTGCAAAGTGACAACAATAGAGAGACAAAGTGAAATGAAAACCCTCTCACTCCCTGGAGAAGTACAACACATTTTGGACTGAGTTTTTTTTCTTTGGGTAAATAACAGGTATCACAGGGTAGACAGATATTATTATATAGTTGTGTGGATTTCCAAGTTGCATTTCAGCTCAGAAAGGCTATTGTGAGGTTGCACTATTATGTGGCATATATTATGGTAGAGGGAAAGGACAATAGAAGGTGGGGGAAATGGGAGAGAATGACCATATTTTTCATCAGTGGTGAGTAAGGGTTGTTCTTGTTTATGTTCTTATATAAGATGATTAGCACAGACTGGAAATGAAGGATTCTAGCATATCAAACAAAATCATAGCAATCCCTTACCCCTTAAATCCTAAGGCTTAGGAGGCCTGGCTTTAGACACTAACTTAAGTTTGTCATGAGTGGTGAACTAAGGAATTGATGAGGTTTGGTCATCATAAAGATAGCAAGAATGGTGGCCAATTTTAGTTTCAGAAAACCAATAAATGAAAGAAACATGAACCAAAACCATCAGAAATATAGAATAGGGATTAATTATTGTGCCTTTCTCCAGAATGCATTGTTGCTGCCAAATTAAAAGCTACTCATTCCAATTTTTTTTAAAGGACATATGCTGTTGACATATAGAAAATATGTGGACAGGAAAATCAATCCTGCACACACTTCATGCATACACACACCATGAAAGTCATCTCTGCCTCTGTGGAAAAGGGGGATGGCAGCCACCAGGAGGGAAGTTATGGGCACCGAAGAGGAGGTGAGCCATCAGGCTAGAAAGATAACAAAATCCGTGTTTCCAAAGGAAATAGGATTTGTAGAGGTGGGGGAAGGAAGAGATGGCTGGCAGAGAGGGAGGCACCACAAAGGAAAAGGGGGGTGAGTCCTTAGGGAAAGAAGGAAAGGAGGAAGCACAGGAATGTAATGAAAAATAGTGGGCCCAAAAAGAGAGTGAGGAGATGTAAGGCATACTCAGATGCTCTAGTTCTAAAATTCCCCAGAATGTGAGGTGGTTTAGTTCTGGGAGTTTTGAATTAGTCCATTTTTATAATAGTACTTAGCATATATTACAGCATCTTCAAAGCCCTAGAGAACAGTAAGATTAACACCTCCTCTGTGAAGAAAGTTAAGTAACTATTATTATTTCCAGGAAAGCAGGGGAATAAAACCAGTTTATGTAATTGTAAAAGTGTGCCTACATTAGGTGCTAAGCAGCATTTGTACGCATGCTAACCAATTCAGTTTGTAACCATTTTTTCCTAGGTGTAGACAGACCCAAAAGAGCCAGATTCTATTGCCAGTCACATTGACCTAGAACTGATGTGTTCATTGTCATTAGTGGAGAAGCGAGAGAGCATTCATTATGAGCCAGGTGGAAAAGAGAGGTAGCCACCAAAAGACTTAATGAGTAGGAGAATCCACATGACTGAGGGAAAGTGCTAGGGAAGAAATGGGACTATGTACACACGATCAGATTAAAGTGCAACATGGCAATCGCGCTATAAAAAACACGTGACCTTTATTGCGGGATAGAGCGTACACACGTCGCTCCTTGCAACGCAACAGAATTCTTTGCAATATCGCGGTGTAGCGCAATGAATTCTGGGCACCTATCCCATAGTTCAATTTTCCCTGAATCGGCGCACGGAATCCTGGGATGAAGGAAAGGAACGCAGAGCACCATGGGTAAACTCTCAGTTTCCCGTGGTGCACTGTGTTCCCCTTGCGTCTTCCTCGTTGCCAGTAGCAACTCGCGCCTATTTTCAACAGTGCAGTGACGCACTACTTGCAAGCAATCACAACAGTGACAGCATGGATCCTGCTCTGATCTCCACTGTCGCCTTCAGCATTCTAAATACATCTCGGCTGATTGCTCAGTACGCAGTGAGCTCCGAATCAGATGAGGATGCTGAGGAGCAGGGGCTGATCGATGCCCTGCAGAGCAACAGCACTGCATTGCTCAGCTCCTTCACCGATCATCTGCACACGGTGCAACGCCGTTTCTGGTCGCAAGAGATGAGCACCGAGTGGTGGGATTGCATTGTTATGCAGCTGTGGGATGACGAGCTGTGGGTACAGAACTTTCGAATGCGGAAAGCAACCTTTCTGGATCTGTGTTCAGAGTTGGCCCCTGCCCTGCGACATAAAGACACCAACATGAGGTCCGCCCTAACCGTGGAGAAGCGTGTTGCGATAGCTGTCTGGAAGATGGCGACTCCTGACTGCTACCGGTCGGTTGCAAACCAGTTTGGAGTCGGGAGGTCCACCGTCAGATTAGCCCTCTCACAAGTGTGCCGAGCCATCAATTGCGTTCTGCTACGGAGGACGGTGACACACTAACTTTCTTCCCAGCTAGTTATTACATTAGCGTGACCCCAGGTTCATTAGAATTATTAACTTGTTTTTCAGCAAGAAAGAATAACGGCCTTGGTTCCCACCAGTGAGGGAGGAAAGACATTCCAATCCCCATTGATAAGGGGGGAAGACACATTTCAAGGCTGACGGTACCAGCTTTACATCAGTCAGGCAGTATGTGGGAATTGTCATACACATGTAGCGTTAAATGTCAGAGCTAAAATACGACTTCCCCCATCTACTCAGCTATACCATTACATAATCTTCCGTTAATACTACACCTCTACAGTAGACTAATTCTGACATTGCAAACAAAATAAAATGACCCATTCATTAAGTACCTGGAATGCTTTTTGATCTCCAGTACATTTTATGTTTACCTGGAAACTGAAAAAGAACCTCTTTTTCTGTGAAAGCAAAATTAAAATTGTGGAAGGGTCAAAAATGTAGCAGGAGACTTAATAAGTAGGTAAGTAAGTAAGTAAATAAATAAATAATGAGCCAAATCCTGATTTCACACCAGTTTTATAGCTATGTAATGCCACTCACTTCAGAAGAGTAAAATCCACTCAGTCCACATTCTGGAAAATTCCCTTTATCTTCAGTGAGAGCTTGAGTGGGGAAATATGTGTGTGGACTGACTCTAGAAAGGTGCTCAGTGGGAACTTAAGCCGTATCTACATGAATAGTTAGTTTACTGCACACTGGGATGTGATTCCCCCCACACTAGCCTGCCACATACTGTCTGCGTGAACCCTCCTGACACACACAACAGTTCATTAATGTAATTTGGTCTAGTCCTCTTTGACATGGGAATAGATGAAAGCACATTAACAAACTGCTAATGCACATCAGCAGAGTTTACATGGGCAGTTAGTCCATGACAGGCTAGCTTGGAGTAGAGTCACAGAGTAAGTATCCCAGGACGTGACCCTTTGAACATTGAATCCTCGCTAAATAAGTTAGCTTGTAGTCTTGCAGTTTTCATAGATTCACAGGATTTAAGGTCAGAAGGGGTGAGGCAGAGAAAAAGTTAAGTAAAGAGAAAAAAAATCTTTTTGTGATTTTTTTCTTTTTTTAATGCAGCCACAGAAAACAAACGCAATTATATATTGATGTAGATATGATCTGTAGAATCATTACTGTTATCTAGGCCAGTGGTTTCCAAACCACAGGTTGGGACCCAGCACTGGGTCACAGAGCTACCTGCTGCCGCAACCAGAAGACTGGAATGCATTGCTCAAAGATGTAGTTGTTGGGTTGCGGACTTAAATGATTTTTTTCAGCTGGCTCCTGAGGAAAAAAATTGAAAACCACTGGTCTAAGCAATAGATTAAACAGATAATTCTGTATACTGAGAAACCTTTCAAATGGTTTAACTAAAATAAAGTACAAAATTATAGTTTGTCAAATCGACACCGAGACTGCCATGTCAGACCAGCCATCCCTCATCTCCCCTCTCCCTAACTTTCACCCTTAAGAAACCAGACTATGATTCCTTAAGTCAAGTAATTGCATTTGTGCCAAGGCAGGAGTCTTTGCATCCCAGCAGATCAGGCATAAGAAGAGGGGATAACATCTGCTTCATTCACTGACATTATTAGAGCACTGATATATCCAATGAGACTAGTGGGAGAAGGGTTGTAATGAGTGTCAGAGGGATCATGCATATAATTGTATAGGAAATGAAAGGATTTATATCTCTTGTTGCTTATTTCAGTCTCTAGAACATTAAGAAACAGTTGCTTTAAAAGAGTAGTGTACAAGAAATTAATCTGTTGATGAGCTGAGTTAATCATCTAATTTCTCTGAGACCTTTTAATAAAAATAATATATTACATCCCTAATGTTCTCTACCACCATATTTGGAATGTTTTAGTTCTTTTCTTGTGCTCAGAGTAGGGAAATGTATGGATTATGAATTAGAAGAGGCAGGAAGGATCTGAAAGATTGTTTTCCTGTGCTCTTGTTAAGCTCCTGTCTCAAGCCTGATGGCCATATGGCCTGTTAATAATGCAGCATCATAATTTAACAGTTTTCCTTCAAATAAATTCCACAGTAAGTATAGTACAGGATAGCATTCACTTAATGTGGAGCATGTATCCCAATTGGCACTGAAAAGCAAACTAAAATATAAATTTAAAGAGGAAAAAATGGTGAAGCCAGCGCAAGCTCTTTTACACATTTTGGGGGATTCTATTGAGTTTTCATTCTGTCACCTTAACAGCGAGAAGATTTGGTCTTAGCATATTTTCTATTCATGGTGAGTTTGGGGTGGGCGGTTGGTTTTAGTGAGAACAGTATCAAATTTTATCAGTAGTACAGAAGGGAAGACATTTTAATGTAACCTCTGAAACAGGTGATTGTTAATTCAAAATACACTAGGACTAGGTTCAGGAGTTCATATAAACTATAGCGGCTGGGAAACCTACACGAACGTTTTCTGAACTGACCTATCCTCACTAAAAAGTAAATATAAAACTGCATTTACATATCATGTTACTTGAGGTACTAAGCAGTTTCTTTGTATGCTAAAAATATAAGGAGATACATTGTACCATTAAGGATAAGAGAATTATTTAGTATCAGAAATTACTGTGATGTCTCAGCCGTTCAATCATTGTGCATAAACGATGCCTTTTAAATGGTAACCATTCTGCATGGGCCTTCTTTATTTTTCTGCAGGAACCTTGTTTAGAGAAAACAGATAAAAGGTGAATTCCCTGTTCGACAAGTATAAGGTTTATCTAAACATGATGTATTTAGGTATAGCAGTGGTATTATCAAACATGAAGGTCAAACCCCCACAGCAGTATAGATGCCCTTTAAGACAAACAAAAGAAAAGTGCCGTCTTGGTCCAGGCAAACCAGTAGTGCGGGCAGGTATTGTGCAAATTTCACAATATACCTTCGGTCGTACCTGTCTCCTTCCTTCCTTAGAATTTGATCCAACTGCCATTGAAGTGAATACCAGAACTCCTACTGACTTCAGTGGGTGTTGAATTAGGCTGTTACAGCCATAAATCCCATAGGGCTGGGGGGACGGAAAACAAATCAACAAAACCTTGCATGTGTGACTTGTTTGACATGAAATTCATTTAACTTAAAGTATATCCAGTGATTATTCACTAGGGATATGACAGTTTTCACTTGATTTCCCCTGCAACGCCCCAGTTAACAGTGCTAACGTGGCCAGAGTAGAGAGAAATGGTTACATGGTTTTTTTCCAATATCTATGAGAGACTATCAAATTGACTTCATTTATAACATAAAGCACTATAAGGTAAGAACTCTACTCCACTAGGTCTGGAAAACAAGACCTATTCATTAACTAACTTTCAATATATTATAATAATTCTTCTGTCCCAAAGCATTAATAAAATGTATATTCATTGCAAGCACACATGAGAAAAAGTTTTCAGAAAGACTCCCAAGCTAAGAACCACCACCCTAAAAAAACTTTAGAGTTAATGCTGAAATCTGCCTATTTAAAACGATATTATGTCATGAGAGCCCAAGAAAAATGACATCTCCATTTTTATCTCAATGTGTTTTTTTCTGGAAAAGTTTTTCCCGCCTTTAACTTTAGTGTGGATCTACTCTGAAAAGTTCTTCTATAAAAATGACATTTCATGTCTTTTGTGGCTCGGCTATTCTTATCATGACTCCAGATCAAATTTGCTCAGGTTCCAAGTTTAAAGATGCTGTTTTCCAAACAGCTTATACTGCAAATAATAGTCTGGGAACTAACTAAAAGTCAAATTGGGTTCACTTCTCCTCATGCATCATTACAAATAATAAATGTCATTCTTCGAGTGACCCTGTGGGTGCTCCACATGTGCCTCTCAAACCCTTGCTCGGAGATTTTTCATTAGGAGTGTCTGTTTGGCCTGTGCATGCACTCTACACAACCTCCTGCCATATACAGAGCTGCACGGGTGAATTGTCTTCAGTTCCTTCTGTACTGACTACGTCTGAGACAGAGGTCTTGTGTGGCCATCTCATGTGTGCCTCAGCATGTTTTGTTGATGCTGTTTAGTTATTTTAGTGTTTAGAGTTAGTATTAGTTGCTATTAGAGTAGAATTACATATTTGTGAAAGGTTTCGATTTCCTCTCCTCCTTTTTTCTCCCTTCTTTTTTCTGAGGCACTTATTTTGCCCTGCTGGACATGCCTGGCTCCACCAGGTTTGAAAGCTGCCTTTCTTGTCAGTAGGCTTTCCCTATCAATGGTGGTCATTCTGAATATATCCATTGCTTTTTCTATGGTATTGCAAGCCCTGGTGGATCACCAGGGCTGTTTCACTATCTTCAGTGTGTGGAGGTCAGGAAAGGTGCATGACATCTGCATCTTCAGGAACGCTCAGGGGCGGCTTTTGGGGTAGGCGAAGCAGGCGGACGCCTTGGGCCCAAGCAGTGAGGGGCCCCCATCGCCTGCTTTGCCTACCCCAAAAGCTGCATCTGCCTTGGTCAGCAGCAGGAGGAGCTGGGCTCAGGGGGCCAGGGCCATAGGGTGGGGAGCTGAGGCAGGAGGGAGGGCCAGGTGGTGAGGGGGGGCTGCGGGTGGGGGAATGGGCCCCCATGGGCCTATGGGGGGCCTGACAATGGGCCTCTGCCTAGGGCCCCCAATAGCCAAAGGCCGCCTCTGGGAACACTTGCCTGTACAGAAAGCTCCAAGCAGGGACTTTCCGGACTAGAAGATTCTAACAGGGGTGGCATGTGTGGAAATGCCCATAGTCATCCTGGGAGATCCCACCTGCCCCTTGCTTCCTTGGCTCATGAAGCATTGCACTGGAAACAACAGCAACAAGGAGCACTTCAACAACTGGTTTAGCAGGTGCAGAATGGTGGTTGAATGTGCCTTGGCAGATTAGCAGGTCTCTGGTGCTGCTTTTTTGGCATGTCAGGTCCTTATTCCCAGGGCCATTGCAGCTTCCTGTACTCTGCATAATATTTGTGAAGCTAAGGGGCAAAAGTTTCTCCAGGGGTTGAGCATTTAGGTGGATCAGTTAACAGCTGGTTTTGAGCAACCATAGCACTTTACTTGTTCAAATCCCTCTGCAGACAGTAACCAATTATCCCTCAAAACATGTCTATGATATAGATGGGTACGTATTATCATCCTGATTTTATAGATGGGGATACTGAGACAAAAGTGAAGTGAGTTGCACAAAGTCAGACAGCAAGTCAGTGACAAAGTCTGTGTTGACCTCAGCAACTCCTGATTCCCAAGCATGTGCTATGTCTGCTAGACTCCAGACTGACTCTAATATTTCTGTTTGCTGCATGTGCTCCATATATCCGATTTCTAGTGAGAGGCCTTGAAACCCAGTAACAGTTCTTACTGAAAATATATCATAGGTCAAAGTTAGTCCGATATTGACCACAAAGGCCAGAAACAATTTACCTTTTAATTCATGCATTTTTCTAACACACTATAGGCCACAGCTATTTGTACTGTACTTTCCACATCCATGTACTTCACTGCCGAACTCTTGATGAACCATTTACTAGGTTGATACATGCATTGTTGTAGGAGCTGTGTTGGTCTCAGGATATTAGAGACAAGAGGAGGGTTATGTTTAGTGGACCTTCTTCTATTGGTGAGACAAACAGCTTTTCAAGCTTACTAAAAGCCAGACCTGAAGAAAAGCTCTGTAAGCCTCTCTCTCTCAACAAAAGTTGGTCCAATAAAAGATATTATCTCCTCCATCTATGTAGACACATGACAGTCTATGTAAAACCTACATTGGATCCCCATGCAAAAGCTTAGATTTTTGCTGAGGATTAATTTAAGAATTCTTATGTGATACAGGCAAATCTACTTTAGGTTTTCAGGACTATAACATTCCTAGTTTAAAGAGAATTTACTGTACAGAAAGCTGCTTTTCACCATATTTAAAGTATATGCAAGAATATTATAAAGTATAATTCTCCATAATCTACTCATTCCTACACAATGCTCCAGTTATACCCTCTTTTGCAGAATTTAGATGCAAAATATCTAGCATTATTAATGGATGTCTATTTCTATTTCATACTTTTTCTGAGAAAAGAGTCACATGCAGCATCTAGCCAGATGATTGAAGAAGGGAAGTGACTACGAAGTCTAATACACAGGATTCTACCTTTAATATAGTCATGTACATTGACTTTAAAACCTAGTTCATAATTTCCTTAGTTCATAGTTTCATTTTCCTAGATCAGGCCTCAGCTTGCAAAAGTTTGGGAAACTCAGATTTAAATAAAGAGGCTAAGACTATTTTGCAGTTTGTAAAATAAGGCTTAATTTTCATGAGCTCATACTACAATAGGGAAATAAAAATACATAAAACCCCTTATGCACATGTCAAGTTTGAGTAAATAACATGAAGACTTTTGGTGACCCATCTACAGTATTAAGCATCTAAGTCCCAGACAGACGTTTGTACGACACAGATTATTAATGAAGCAGAAAAACAAAGGTCAGAAACACACTTCCTATAAGAAAATCAAAAATATTTATAGCCACAATCAGAATATTTCCATCATTACAGGAAATGTATTAAAGACCAACATATGCAAAATATTTGATGTTATATGCCAAGTAGAATAAGTATCTTCTGAGGAATTGTCCACCAGGCTTGCACAGGATTAAAATCTTTGGATGAGTTTCTGTGCTGAGCCTGTAACAGACACAACATGCAGCTCAGGAGAAAGGGGTCTGTGGTGGCTTTAAATCATCTTTGTTCCCTGCTAATTCTAAGCTGCTCTCCAGCCCCTGACATAACACAGACAGCCCTGGGGCCTGTCTGCATCAGTGGTTTCCAAACTATAGGTCAGAACCCAGTACTGGGTCGCAGACCCTCAAGTACTGGGTCATGGAGCCCCCTGCTGCCCCTGCTGAAACACTGGAATGCGTTGCTGAAAGATGTAAATGTTGGGTCATGGGCATAAATGATTTTTTTCAACTGGGTCATGAGAAAAAAAGTTTGAAAACCTCTGGTCTACATTATGGCAGCCTTTCCACAGCTGTCTGTGCTACAGCACTGCTTGGAAGCTTGGAATCCAGCTCTATTCCTAACACGCTTCTCACATCAGGGCTTGCGAGGAGATCCCCAGAATGTAGCTTTATGGCTGTCTGCCGCAGAACCTGCACTAGGGGACTCATTCCCTGGCTGGGCCCAGGACTTTTAGTATCCTTTTACAGCACAAATACCCAGGGCGACAACCACCCCTGTCTGCAACAAGAGTTGATTAAAAGATAAAAGGACCCTTTATGACACTTCTGACCCTTTTATCCAGTGTAAAGAAGAGTGGGTGGGATCAGGGAGAATCTCCTCCTTTATGATCATCACCTTTATTTGTTAAGTTCTTGTTTTCATTATAACCTTTTCAACCAGCATTCTTACAGAATTTAAATAGGCAACGTATTTAGTGAAATATGTATGAGAGGCATTTTGTCTTGTTTATTAACTTCACATTATTCTCAAATGGGCCAAAGGCTTTCAGTGAAGCCAGACATTGCTAAGAAACCACAAATAAGTGCTGTGAAGGACCTGCATTTTACTACCCTTATCTGCAAAACCTACACCCAACTCACACATTAGCAACAACAGCAAAGCCATATTTTTCTTAAGCACATGGTCTAAATTAGTGGGAACCCAGGTTAACTTGACAAAAAGATAACGCTTGCCTTTGTCTCTTTTGACTATTAAAGACCATCAATTCACGCACAATTCAGTGCAGTTCTTATGCTACATCTGCTCATAGAACATTGTTCTGTTTGCAGCACGTCAGTTCTGTTCTGTGTCTTGCATTTAGCTTATGTCTGTGACTAAAAACATTGTTTTGAATACACCCACAAAAATCATGTTTCATTATTTTTTAGTTCTCTGATATTCTGTTCGGTTGATAAGGGAGATGAAGGATTGATTCTGCAGTTACATACATAGCAATTGGCAGCTACAATAACCAATTTATCATCATAGTGCAAAGCACCATTAAGTCGCATCACAATGAATAATAAATACAACACGTGAGAGTCATTGGGCAGCAGTCTGTCTTCCTACATGTTTTACAGTCCTCACATGGCTTGGAGAAGTATGCCAGGCAGCGTACTATCCAGTCAGTCAAACTACACTTGCCACAGGCACCTTCCTGCCCTGGGCAGCTGGCAGCATTCCTGCAAAACTTGCTTCAGCAGTCTTTCCATTCATCCAACTCACAAGTCTTACAAACAGTAAATAATGGTGTACTGCAATTCCATTGAAAGAGATATTTGTTTACTTGTCGGGACACGTGTCCTGTTGCTTTGAAATAAATGAATGGAACCAAGGCATGTAAACTAGTGCCAACTGCTATGTACACTGAAAGAAAATACAGTGGAGAAGTGTACCAGCTTCTCAGATATATGCTCACAAAATATTTCTGTTCCCCCAAATCCTGACTGTCACACAATATGGATAGTGCAGGGAGCCAATGATTCCACCTTCCTCCTCCTCACCTCTCAAAAGTCCCAGTTAACCTTTTCTATTCCCTGGCACAGGCCCTCACTGCTTCCTTTTATGACCTATAAAAATGGTGTTTTCATGTTGTTTAGATCCTATGAATGGTTGTTGGGAATTCCTGCAGCTAATTTATACAGAAGCTAAAACTGGGTATTTTGCCTTGCCCTTTTATTTCATAATAAACATCATCTCTCTATCACTGCTGAGCTACACTCAAACCTAATTCAAATGAAATTGATTGGATTTGAGAGACATGCACCACCAACAAAAACCATAATCAGTGCATATCACGAGCATGTAAGACATTCCTAAGAGAACTGAGGACATGTAATCCATATTTGAAAAGCAGCCTTATAGGTTGCAATACATTGTGCCTATTTGCAGCCCTTTACTTGTTTTCTAGTAGCAGGAAGCAGTGAGATGCAGAATACTTTAAAAGTCTCTATTCAACATAATCATACATGCAAATATTGTTGTTTTAGGCACAGATGAAAACAGGTGCAGCTAGTGGTACTTAATTCATGCTTCCATTTCCAGTGTCTTATTTCACTGAGACACCATCCTTATAGCTACTCTGTACACTTATCAATCTATTTTTAAGCCAATATAATGATTACATTTATGTACATCTTTTTTTCCTAGTGCTGAAAAAATAATTCCTGAGAATGGATCTGTCCTTTGTGACAAGCCAACCACTGGAAATGAGATGTGTTTTCCCAGCTTCCTTTGTAACTTGTCTTCCCTTCAGTTCCAGGTAACTGTCAAGAGAGTACTCTGAGAGATCATCTCTCCCCTTCTGCCCCCGGCCCACCCCACAAAAAACAAAAATGAAAAAAACCTTGTGCCTTTATATCTGTTAAAAGTGCAGCATTATATGCACTTCAAGCTGTAAGATTTTGTAATTCCTGGGTAAGAAAAGTTTATTCTATTCCCTTTAGACTAATACTTTCAAAATGTTTAGGCAGTTTCTAAACTATGGATGGTGGTGGTGAATTTAAAAGCTTCTGGTGAAGGAAAAAACAATGGTATGTTCTGAGTTTTGTGTTTGGAAGGCCACAAGGTCAAGGTGAGAGATTCATTTCAGTCCTAAATATTTGCTATGGGTGAGAGTCAGAAAAGTCATGATCCTGATATTTTGAAAACACCCATCAAAACACTTTCTCCCACCAGTGACACTGGGGCAGCTTAAAAATCAGATAAAGTAACAGAAAATGCCATCGTACATCTTATTGACAGCTATTATTAATATGATGAAACTTTTACTGTGGTGACCCTGTGTCCCACTGGAAAGAATATGGAACTGTGTCCCCATTTTGGTAGGAAAATAGCCTTTTATAATCCTCGCTTTAATGACTACATAATGAGGTTACATAGAGAGATTCCTATTTGGATCTCAAGAGGGAATATTGTTAGTGTTAAAACCGACTGCAGTTTAAGAAGAAACAGGATTATCATGTCACAAATACTATCTTGTAAAAACAATCCGTCAAGTATAACTGGGTCCATAGGTTAATGGTAAGTGAGGATTCATAGGAGCTCTGGGAGACCATTAAGACATCTGTATTCCTTTTGTCATCGATGTACTGTGGCAAGAACAGGCCCTTAAGATTAAGGTTGTACTCTGGAAGTGTAAAAAGGACCATAAAACAAAGGAGAGATCTCTTGATATTAAATCAGATATCTTCAGCCAAATAACTTTAACCTCATCTAGTAAAACCTTCCTGGAAACTCCCTTCAAGGAACGTGATGATGTAAGCATATAGGATGTATATATTTGCATTAGCTTCTAGAATGTCAGATTAACCTTTATACTTATCCTTAATTAAAGTGGAAATTGTCTCTGAGTGGTTTGTTGTAGACATTTGCACTTGTGTAAACATGGAACTGTTCCTTACCTTCGTTGCAAGTGAAAATGTGACAACAAACTAAGCTCCCAGTAATCAGAATGACAGTACTTTCTATTTGATGTCTGCTTTCTGCAATACTAAACACTATGGACTGTTTGTGAACTCACAAAAGCAATGTTTATACTAGCATTTCTGATGTATACCTTCATTTCAGTGTTTGAGCTGTTCAGATGGTGTGCAAACCTATCAGACAGATACACTGTCAGAGCACTAGATACCTCAAGAAATTGGTGATAAGCTATGAAAGCATTTCACCTGTGTATTGCCAGTTCAAATATATGTAACCCTTCTGCCAGTCAGAGTCGGCAGTACCATGGGCTGAGTTCAACACCTAGGGATTTCTTTACAACAGTATAATACAAAACTGGCTCTAGCCCCCCACAGTAAACTGGGACAATTACACATCACTCTTGGAGCCCTCTGCAGGCAATATTTTCCCCTCTTGCAAACTCAGAAACTGAGTGTAGAAAAGAAACTTTTATAAAAGGAGAAAAGTAACCTGACATTAACTTGGGAAAAAGCTGCAAAGCAGGATTCACAAGCATAAAATCATGAGCAAAACGACTTCATCAGGCTTTGGATCAGCCCCAAAGTTAACAGCATTTTTTTGTTTTTGTTTGGGTTTTTTGTGATGAGGGGCTGTTAATTTTGCAATGCTCATAGGAAATAGTGGAAGTCTTCTGAGGGATCCTATTTTTTTTGTGAGATTTCCTGTCCAGAGTTTGGAAATCACCCAAACTGAACAGCATCTCTGAATCTTTTGTAGCTTCCCCATTTCTATGGGGATTCAAGGATCACATTAGTTTACTGGTCCATACAGCAAGGGCCATATTCTCTCCCCTGCTACAGCTGAGGTCAGAATTTGGCCTTGTACCTACAGTAGAGCTATGGAGTATTGTGGGTCTCCAGCGGCCGGCAACCAGTGCTTGTATTTGCACACACACACACACACACACACACCCATTGGCGGCAGCACCTTGTGGGAGGGGAGTCCATTTCTCTCTCTTCCCCTTACCTCCTGCTGTGGGGGCAATGGGTATGGCTGTGAGTGGGAGTGACAGGGCAGATGCCCCCCGGCCATACCATGGCAGGTGGAGTGGGGTGACAATCTCTGGTCCCTGCAGCTCCCTCGTTGCGCACAGTGGGGGTGGAGAGGCAAGGGGCCAGGAGGATACTTGCTCCCCCACAGCGGGAGCCCACGGCTGCTGACAGGCCAGAGCTGGGTGGGGTGCAGTGTAGCTGCTGGGAATCTCAAACCCTGGCAGCTCCTGGCCACCTGCGATGGAGGGGGGTGGCTCTTCCAAGGAGAGCCTGGCCTGCACCCTCCCCTGCCCCCAGGCTGGTACCTGGAGGCATGATGCTCTCCTACCAACCCCCTCAATATGCTACGGCAATAGAGTCAATGTGTCAAACTTCTTTTGCAGTTCTTTTATATATACAAATACAAATAATTTATTATGATGACAAACAACATTCTTCCTGATTTGTTTTACAGTGTTCCAGCACTTTGTTTATGGAGACAGATGTGAGTGATACCTACATCTGGTTTTAAATAAAAGTCTCAGAAGGCCTGCTATTTTATGATAGCATCCTATCCCAGAGATCTCATATTGCCATGCTACCAAACTATCTGCACCCACTTCCAGAGAACACAGCTGCCAGTTGCCCATAAATTATTATTAATATTCATGATGTAGTAGTGCCTAGAACCCTCCATTCATGGAAGAGGACTCCATTGCGGCAAGCGCTGTAGAAACACTGAACAAAAATACGGCCGTTCCATCTTTACAGTTAAAGGTCCACCCACTCTTTTGGCAGTCGTATTTTCCTAATTTTATGTTAAATAAAGAAGTGCTTAGTCAAGCTAAACATGTTTGCAAAAACTCGCTAATTAAACAAAACAATATTGGACTATATTTGCAAAAGTGATGAGTAAGTTTTGGGGTATCTCATGAAGGCACCAGGAAAGGGGCCTGATTTTGAGAACTGTGGATGTCCAGCACTGTTTGTGACTCATGCTCAGCACAGAAAATCACTAATCATTTGGAAATTTTGGCCAGAGCTTTTTTGTGAGTGACTCCATGAAGCTTGTGTATATGAAGTAACAATGGGACTGTTCATTCCGCTCTAGCTAATATTGTGTCAGCATTTTCATTATACTCCTGTGCTTATTGAGATTTAACACTGTGCCCCAGGCTATCACTTGGCAGATCCCCTGAACCTGGATTTTTTTTCATATACAAAGTCTGAAAGAAGTTAGATAGTGAGGCAGTGGGCTTTATTACCAAGAGCACAGAACCCAAAGCCATAATAGTTTACCTTACTCCTCATGGTGTCTGCACTATTTAGTCAATTTTCTTATAAACAGAATCACTGAACACTTGTGCAACCCTTTCAGGCTTGCTTGCTCTATAGTCTTCCCCATATGGGTTTTCAGATCCCACTACAGGTCTGGCCAGGGTGGTAGAGGTGAGGAGTGACTGCTTCCAATTTGCTGCTTTCCCAACTCTCCCACCTTCTTTGGGGAAGCCAGACATGGCAGTCAGAGTTCTTCCTCACTCGGGAACTGCTAGGAGTTTTTGGGAAGGGGAGACGGAAGAGCTCCTGAAGTTGTCCCTCCACAGACCTTGGAGAACATGGTATAGAACTCCCACAGAAGCAGAAAAGCAGAAATGTACTTGGAGGCAAGATGCGTGGTTGGGATGGTGCAGGATGTATAAAGGTAGGCACTGGAGCAGATGTGAGAGTTGGGAGGCACACAAAATTAATTGCTTGGGGGCTGTGGGTGCAGCATTGATATGAAGCTGGGGGAATAAAAGTAATTGATGTGGGGCCAGGAGGTGCTACATTAATTGTTGTGGAGCATCAGATATGGGGCTGGAAGTGCACAGAATTAATTAATTGGTGTTTTAGGAGAAGTGGGAGCCCGTTGCGCCAGCTGTACTTTATGTGAATTTGTGGTGTTTTATACTAATGGATGCCATTTTATGCAAATCAAATCTCCTGATTTTTATCATAAGTTGTTAGCAGGTATGACTTAAATGGTATAAAGCTCAATATAAAAACTGTAGCCCTATATTCCTACTTCTGGCTCTGAAAAGTTACCACAAATCCTTTCTCTCACCTTAGCAGGAGGGTTTATTCCCAACCACAAACACATAGACCTCTTGGCAACATGGAATACAAGTGCCTTTTTTGAGAGGGAGGAAACGGGCCGGAGGGGTGGGGGAGAAACAAAATAAACAAGATAACCATGTGTATATTACATAGAAGAATATGAGAAACCCAAATCAGGATATCAGGAATTTAGTCAACCCCACAGTTCCAGTATTAATTGCCTTACTGTTTCTGCCAACCAGTGAAGTCCGTTCAGCGCTGTCACTGTGTCAGGTTTCTGTAGGTCAGCTCTCCATCACTGCTGATCAGAGAGGCTTTGTTGTGAAATCAGCTCTGCTCCACCACTGGTTTGGTAGGACCTCACTTTAAAGTCATCTGTGCACCATTGCTTCCATTCCCACAGACCACAACATCTCCAGGTAGAGAACCCAGAGCAATACAGAACACCGGGGGCAGCGGCTCTGCTCCTGGTATCCAGGATGGAGCTCTCTCTTTTGGCCTCCCTTACTGAACTTGAATTTTGGTATCAAACCAAATTCCACTATCCATAGGCTCAAGGTGGCCTACTCACTCCAGGGCACAATTCCTGTGCCCTTTGATGAGTACAGGAATAACATCAGTTATTCCTTTTGCTATCAAAACAAACTCCAACCAAATCATCAAAACACAGTAGGTAGAATTATGGGTACATGACCTTATGTAAATGAAGCTAGCCAGACAGAGGTGGCTTTTGGGGTAGGCGAAACAGGCACACTAGACACCCCGAGCAGTAAGGGGCCCCGTCACCTGCTTTGCCTACCCGAAAAGCTGCGTCTGCCTCAGTCAGCTGCAAGAGGAGGAGCTGGCCCCGGGGGCTAGCAGCAGGGAGCTGGTGCTGGCGGCCGAGGGAGGGTCTGGGTGGCAAGGAGAAGGTACCGTAGGGGTGGGAATGGGGGGGGCAGGGAGCTGGGGCCACAGATGGGGGCCTCTGCTATTGGTCTATAGGGGGCCCCCGCCTTCGCCTGGGGCCCCCCGTAGCCAAAGGCCACCTCTGTAGCCAGACCTAGCTTTTTCCCTCCCCCCCATGAAGAGAAAATTCCATTCCTCTAAGGGTATGGCTGCACAGCAAAAGTTATGCACAGGCTAGCCTATCCTAGCCAGCTCGAATCCAGCTAGCGCAGGTAACAATAGCAATGAATGCAGCGTAGCTTGAGCTTTAGAGTGGGCTAGTGAGCCAAGCAAGAACCAGGATCTGTGCTGGGCTTGTACTACCTGTGTTGAAACCTTCCCTGAAGTCTTTAGGTCTTGGGGCTTACTATAAAGGCCAGTCTGGCCTCAGTGAAAAGAGTGGATTTCCCACTGATTATATTGCCTCCATTCAGTGCTTCCATATAAAGAGCATTCTGGGGTGTCCCATGGCACGCTGTGGGGAGGAAGTTGAGGATCCAGGATCCTGGGCTGACAATAAAAGGTTTACAAGAGACTTCAATCCAGTGTAAGTGCAAGGGATAGAAATCCTGTGAAGCAAAAAGCTATTGGTCCACCTAACGTGAGTCAGGAGCCAGCCCCAAGTTGAGGGGAAGCAAAAGGGCAGGTAGCTTAGAAGCAGTTTTGTTTCAAGCTCCTTGGCTGAGCAGAACACCACTGCGGATCAAGCTCACAGTAAGTCCTTATACAACAGCCCCCCTCCTTTTAACAACAACAACACTCGTTTCACATTCCTGTTTTCATTTAGTGCGTATGTCAGATTTAATTGTGGTTACCTCTTGTAATGCTGAAGATAGAAACCTTTTAATCTACGTTCAATTAATTTCTTTTAATTCATTTTATCAGCAGTTGCAATTATTTCTCCTCATAGAGATTCATTGCCTATTTTTAGCAAGTCTAAGACCTTGTGCAGTCAAGCATCCATCAGGCATGAAGTGCACTGTTAGCAAATGGTGTCAGCTCTTGAGCAGAGGAGAACTGACTTTAGAAGACAGGTGAATAAATAGGCTCTGTTTACTTTCTGACATTTTGCTTCCCCAGGGCAATAATATCAGCAAGTCCACCTGGAAAACATACAAAGCCACACACACTTCACTTGAAAAGAAATTTACAAAAAAAAAAAAAAAAATCAAACAGAACAGAGGTAGAAATACAAACCAACATAACCATAACCTCCTCTCCACTGTAAAACATGTTTTTCATGCTACGACTATCAAGAATGCCATACCATGCATGGCATATCTTCTCACTAACAAGGCTACATGTTGAGGCAGCATAAATTACATAGAAAAGGCAAATGAGTCTCACAACAAGTCATCTGGTTTTAGAGGTCACTCTATGTTTAATCTTGACTATCTGTCTAGCTCAGGGGTGGGCAAACTACGGCCCGCGAGCCGTATACGGCCCGGCTGACTTTTTTATCTGGCCCGCAGAGCTGCTCGTTTGTTTTTGTTTTTTTTATAC
>ML685813.1:3439060-3486465 GCA_007922175.1 Pelusios castaneus | reverse complement strand
TTCTCGTCTTCCTCTTCCTTCCTTCTTTCTCTTCCTCTTCCTTCCTTTCTTCTTTCTTTCTTTCTTTCTTTCTCATCTTCCTCTTCCTTCCTTCTTTCTCTTCCTTCTTTCCTTCTCGTCTTCCTCTTCCTTCCTTTCTTCTTTCTCTTACTTTTTTCTTTTTCTCCTCCTTCCTTCTCTCTTTTTTCTTTCTCTTCCTTCCTTCCTTCTTTTTTAAAAAGCTTTTTAAAAATTAATTTTAAATAAAAACCTTTCTAAAAATTAAATTTCAATTAAAATTCATTCAAATTCAATTAATTAAACACAATTAATTAATTCTGTTCTACCTTGAATTAAACTAAACCTTTAATGTTACAAAGTTTAAATTTAATTTATATTAGTTCACACGAACGCCCCATCAATCTGCTCTTGGTCCGGCCCCCGGTCCAATATATGAACCCATTGTGGCCCACGAGTCAAAAAGTTTGCCCACCCCTGGTCTAGCTACTTATCTGAGCCTCATCACTGTAGTGTCTGAGCATCATCTAAGTATTCAAAAATAGAATCAACAATCCATTTTCAGAGCTCCATCTCTTTAGATCCAAGACTTCATTTTGTGTTGTTTCCAAGATTCCCATTTCTCTCATGTTTCTTTTACCCAGCAAATCATCCTCTATGCTCTTCATCCATACATCCCTACTCTGTAGTTCCTTCATCCACTCACTAAGAATTCCAGCTTCATTGCTTCTTACTTACCTTCTTCAGATGCCCAGTGATTCTCTGATGCTTTCCAGTGCTGATGTTCTTTATTAATGATACCAAGGGAGAATTTCAAGGACTGCTTGGCTACTTAAGTTACTATTGAAATTTTAGAAAAGAATGGCTGCTATTTAGCCTATAGCAAAATTATTTTGCATTTAGCAATTTCCTTTGGAAGGAATACAATTCTTCATTTTTTTTTTCCAAATAGAATATAATGGAAGAAAAGTAGTTCATTTAGTTAAATTATTGGCATTTCATCTCTCACATCCTGAACATCTTAGGCTATATCTACACTTACCAAAGTTAGTTCGAATTAGTTAATTCGAGCTAACTAATTCAAACTAATTTTAGTTAGTTCGAATTAACTTAATTCGAACTAACATGGCCCCACTAGAATGCTAGTTCGAACTAAGCAAGTGCCATGCATGGCACTTGCTTAGTTCGAATTAGTCAATTGCATTAAGGTCAATGTGCTGGTTAGTTCGAACTATAAGCAGTTAGTTCGAACTAATATGGCCACATTGACTTAATTCGAACTAACTACTTCGAATTAAGGGTTAGTTTGAAGTAAAATCAGGTTTTACTAATTCAAACTAATTTTTCCTTAATTCAAGTTTAGGAACAGCTTAAGTTGAATTAAGGAAACTCTAGTGTAGACACAGAGTAAATTAAATCGACTTAAGCCTGCTTAAGTCGACTTAATTTACAAGTGTAGACGCACCCTTAGAGTCTGGCCAATGGCCCAAGTGAAAATGAGTTTAGTAGTCTCATCCTTGTCTTTGTTGTCCCTACGTTACAAAAACCACTCTCCAGTTTTATACTAGATGTAGTCTTTATCCAAGGAAGGCTTATAACTGAAATTCTGTTCTATATAGATTTTTAAACTGTGGTCATCATGTTATTTACTAAACACATTGTAGTAGCACAGAAAGCTTATAGAATGCAAGTAAATCCTGGTCTTAGAAGCAGGTGGCTCTTTCTAAACACAAGGGTCCAAACTGATATTAGGAATAATGTATAAAAATATACAGAATAGTATATTTTCACTTGATCCTAATACAAAATGGTGAGATATCTGTCTGTGCTATTCCAGTTCTAGATCTTTGTCACAGATTTAACTGTGAATTAAAACAATCTATTCTTTGTCTTAAATTCCTATGAGTTAATTTTTATTTTATATAGAATCATAGAAATGTAGAGCTGGAAGAGACCTTGAGAAATTATCAAGTTCAGTCCCCAGCACTGAGGCATGACTGAATAAATATAGGCCATCCCTGACAGGAATTTGTCCAATATGTTCTTTAAAACATCCAGTAACAGGGATTCTACAACCACCCTTAGAATCTGATTCCAGAGCTTAACAATTCTTATTATTAAAAAAGTTTTCCTAATATTCAACGCAGGGGCGTTGCTGGATAGCAAAAAGATCCAGGGCTGTGGCCCCCAGCCCACCCCTTGTTAGCCCCCCCTCCCCCACACACACACAGCTAGTCCACACCCCTAGAAAGAAAAGAAAAGAAAAGAAAAGAAAAGAAAAGAAAAGAAAAGAAAAGAAAAGTGACAAGGCAGCCCTGGAGGAGCTCTGCTGCTGGGCTCAGACTCGGGGGGGCCGCAGGGGCTGCCATGGCAAAGCAGCAGCCCTGGAGGAGCCCAGCCACCGGGGTCGGGAGGCTGCCGGGCTGTGCAGGGGTCCCGGAAGCCTGCGCGGGTGTAGCAGCCATGCACCCGTGCACGTTACAGGGAACACTGCTCCCTGGCCTGCCCAGCCCCTACCGGTTCCCTAGCCCGCCCAACCTTCCCAGTCCCAGCTCCACAGCACTCCCCCGCCCGCCCCCCCCAACTTACCTGGCCGGAGAGCTGCAGGGGTGTCCAGTGTTGGGCTGGCCCCCATTCCCCATCGGCTTCCCGGCCTGCCTGGCCCCTGGCCCCCAGTTTCCCATTGGCTCCCCGGCCCACGCGGCCCTTTTGGCCCCTAGTTTCCCATCAGCTCCCTGGCCCACCCAGCCTTCCTGGTCCCAGCTTTCCCCCACATGCCCCCCACCACCACCAACTTACCTGGCCGGAGAGCTGCAGGGGCGTCTGGCGTTGGGCTGGCCAGGAGACCGCTCCCGCCCTGAACATGGTCTTTCGGAGCATGCTCAGGGCGGGAGATTTGAAAACTCCCCAGCCCGGCTGGCGGCCGCTGCTCCCAGCTGAGCAGCAGCCTGCCTGCAGGGCAGAGCGGAACAGGCGTTCCGCCGGAGTTTTCTGGGTTCCTGGGCCCCGGAATAGATTTGAGGCTCAGGCTTTTCTAGCTGGGGCCGGTGTCCTGCCAGCCTGACGACAACAACGCCTCTGATTCAACCTAAATCTCCCTTGCTGCAGATTTAGCCCATTATTTATTGTCCTGCCTTCAGTGGACACTGAGAGCAATTGATTCCAGTCCTTGAATAGTCCTTGAAGACTATTTTCAGGTCCTCATGTGGTCTTCTTTTCTCAAGACTAAACAACACTTCTGCCTCCTTCTCCAGACCTGAAGAGTTCAGTGTAGTTTGAACGCTTCTACCTTCCACCAACGAAAGTTAGTCCACTAAAAGATATTACCTTATCCTCTCATATCCTGCGACCAACATCGATACTAAAACACTGCAGACATACAATGCTCCCATTAATACACCGTACAATTATATTAGCCTTTTTTCGCAACCGCAACACATCATTAACTCATATTTAACTTGTGATCTACTATAACCCCCAGCTATGTTTCAACAGTACTTCCACCTAGCCAGTTATTCTCCATTTTGTAATGGTGAAATTGATTTTACATTTTAAGTGAAGTATTTTGAATTTATCTTTATCAAATTTAATCATATTGATTTCAGATCAAATCTCCAATTTGTCAGTGTTGCTTTGAATTCTAATCCTATCCTCCAAAGATCTTACAACCCCTCCCAGTTTAGTGTCATGTTTGTTTTGTAAGCATACGCTTCAGGCCATTATCCAAGTCATTAATGAAAATACTGAATTGTACTGAACCTGGTCTGACCCTTCTGGGACATCACTAGATACATCCTCCCAGTCTGATAGCAAGCCACTGATAATGATCTTTCAACCACTTTTTCACTCATATTACAGTAATTTCATAGGGTGCGTCTACACTTACAAATTGTCGACTTAAGCTTAAGCTTGTCATGTGGGACTTTGTTAAAAGCCTTACTAAAATCAAGATATATCACATCTACAGCTTTCCCCCATCCAGCAGCCCAGTAACTCTGTCAAAGGAGGAAAATAGATTTGTTTGGCATGAATTGTTTTTGGCAAATCCATGCTGGCTATTTGTTTTCCTATTAATTATTTAATAATGTGTTCCATAATTGGTCTATAATTCCCCAGAACCTCTTTGTTCCCTTTTTTAAAGATAGATACTATATTTGTCCTTCTCCAGTCCTGTGGGACTTCACCAGGAGTTCTCAAAAACAATTCCAAAGCTGGTTCCTTAAGTATCTAGGATGAATTTCATTAGACCCTGCTAACATGAATACATCTAACTTACCAAATTTTTCTTTAACCTGTTCTTTCCCTGTTTTGGTTTGTATTCTTGCCTTCTTGTTAATATTAATTATGTTGAGTATCTGGTCACCATTAACCTTTTTTAGTGAAGCCTAAAGCAAAATAGGCACATATAAGGTGTTCATAGATGGGGGGGGGGGGGGGGAGAATACATGGACCCCATTTAAAAAGGGTTAGTATACATGGAATTGGGGAAGATGAGTCTTGAATACCAACATCTTCCCCATCATGGAACTCATCTCATGTGAATATTGTCAGTTTGCAGGTAGATGTCCATGGATTTTAAAGGCATGTGGTTCTTCTTTAATGCAGGAAATGCAAGTGGGCATTAAGTCAAGGCAGTATGACTAACCTACAGTCTGAATCATCTCTACATTTTATATCTTAATTTACCACATATGATAATGTTGACCTTGTCTTACCTAGGGATCCAGAACTTCCATATTCCACCATTCCTGGTTCTAACCCATAGTTTGGCCACTGGACCTGCGGTAAGGTGTTAGTAGGGAAGAAACACCAGTGCAAATCCAAACTGTGCCTATTTCTCTTTTATCCATTCCTCAGAGATATTCAGTCTTGTTCTTTGTGAGTGCTTTCCTCTCATGCAAACATGGGTCTTTCAGTCTTGTGTCCCACTTCCTTTTATAGGGGCAAAAATCTGCTGATGGTAACAGCTAGAAATGAAAAACATTCATGTGTTCTTCATGAAATGCAACTGGCTCATACATGGTTGATGATGGGACACTAGATGGGGAGAGCTCTGAGTTACTATAGAGAATTCTTTCCCAGGTATCTGACTGGTAGCTCTTGTCCACATGCTCAGGGTCTAACTGATCACCATATTTGGGGTTGAGAAGGAATTATCCCCTGAATCAGATTGGGAGAGACCCTGTGGGTTTTTCGCCTTCCTCTGTAGCAAGGGGCACAAGACACTTGCAGGTTAAAATTAGTGTAAATGATGAATTCTCAGTAACTTGAAGTCTTTAAATCATGATTTGAGGACTTCAGCCAGAGGTTCTGGGTCTATCAGATGAGTGGGTGGTAAGATTCTGTGGCCTGCAATCTGCAGGAGGTCAAACTAGAAGATGATGATTCCTTTCTGGCCTTAAAGTCTATGAATCTGAATCTGCCTCATTAACATTAATGCCTCGTGATTATTGACTCCTAGTTTTTTGCATGTTCTCTTTTATGCTATTGGCATTTTATCTAGTTGATAATTCAGTGATAACAGAGTCCCCTGGATTTAGCATTAGTTTTGTCAAATCCCTTATCTAGTGTGTGAAAACAGACAGGCGTTTTGTTGAAACAATAAAGCTGTTATGTCAACACAATTAATTCTGTTCACTGATTGAAACATTCTGCTGAGGAACAAAAGGCGTTGGTCTAATATCTTTATCTAGTTGACAAAATCCAAATGAGCTTGGATGCCGTAGTGTTTAACCCTTGATGCAGGTCTTTCATGCCTACATAAACTTGTCAACATTGAGAGATTTTTCAGTAAGATGATCTAATGCAGTGGTTCCCAACTTGTGGTCTGTGGACCACTGGTGGTCCATGAGAGTATTGCAGCTGTCCTGGGAGCAGCGGGAGATAATTACTACAGGTAAATGGACTGTGATGAGTGCAATATGTTTGTGAGTGAACATAACAAATTATTAGAAATAGCTGCATTTTTAATACCCCTTGAGATACAAGTTTGACTCCCATCAGCCATAGGCTATGTTAAAAAAGTTTGAAATGGCTTGCTTATGCGGTGGTCTGCTTTTGATGACAATGTAGTAGTCCACAGAAAGGGAAAGGTTGGGAACTGCTGGTCTAGTGAATACAGCAATAAACTGGGAATCAGTATACATGGGTTCTATTCCTTACTGGACCAAAAACAGCTCATGTGATAAATAAGTTGGTTAGTCTTTAAAAGTGACACCAGACTCTCTGTTTGATTTGCTGAACGAGACTAACACAGCTACCCCTTTGGAACTTGCTGGGTCAGTGAATGGCTTTGTGACCTGAGGCAAGTCTCTGTGCTTTTATTTCCCCTTTGTTTACTTTGTCTGCTTCAATTGTGAGCTGTGTAGGGGTCTGTCTCTCATTATGTTTTCATGCCTAGTCTCAAAGTGCCAAGCACACTCTTTGGGTCAGGGAATGTCTTTTCGATATATATTAATACCATGCTTAAAAAAATGTTCTCTAGGTGCCAACATAGTACAAATAACCATTAATCTTTATAGGTCTTGACCTTGACTGGGACTTGTAAATGCTATTGTAATGCAAATAAGAAATGCTTTAGTACAGTGGTTTTCAAACTTCTTTCCTCAGAACCCAGTTGAAAAAAATCATTTATGCCCGCGACCCAACAATTACATATTTGAGCAATGCATTCTAGTCTTTTGGCAGCGGCAGCAGGGAGCACCACGACCCAATACCTGAAGGTCTGTGACCCAGTCCTAGATCCCAACCCATGGTTACAAAACCACTGCTTTAGTATAAATAAAGGCATTGGTAGCGGAGGTGACATGTGGGGGTAGGATATGTGGGGTCGTTTGCCTTCCAGAATAGCCGCTTGGCTTGTACTGAGCATGCTCATATGGACTGAGCTTCCATATGAGGAATGCTATCCACATCTCATTTGTCTTAAAGAAACAAGAAACATATTTTGCAAGCAATGGAATTACACTTCCTTTTTTCACATGAATATTTTTGAGACTATTAACTGTGAGCACCTTTGGGCAGGGACATTTCCATATTTAGCACCATACAGGTCCCTGGCACTTCATGAATCAGGAAAAGACAATGTCCGTGCCCAAAGGAGTTTAGAATCTAAGGGCCTGACCCAGTTCCTCTACAGTCACTGAAGGCTTGCCATTGACTTCTTAGGGTGTTGGATCAGGCCCTCAAAGTCCAGTTCGGTTTCAGTGAATATTATAATTTACCTGTGTGGCCCTGCTTTGGCTTAAGTTGGATTCTGAACAGGTACAGAAGTCCGTTATAACAGATTATAATGCAGGTTTGAAGTTTAAAGCCATGTTTACATTACCGCTTAATTCCAAAGGGGTAGCCATGTTAGTTTAGTTCAGCAAAACAAACGAGGAGTCCGGTGGCACTTTTAAAGACTAACAAATTTATTTGCCGCATGAGCTTTCATGGGAGAAAATCCCACTTCATCAGACACTTTGAAGATGGGGAACTTACCATTTAAGTAGATCTAGCTTGTATTGTTCTGGGGTGTGAAAATAAACCACCCACTTAGCAACATAAGTTACGCTGACATAAGTGCTGGTAGAAACAGCACTGTGTTGATGGGAGAAGCTCTACATAGCTACCACTGCTCACTTGGGGGGTGGATAAAGTATGTTGATGGGAGAACTCTTTCCTGTCAGCTGAAAGCAGCTACACTGGAGATCTTACAGAAGCGCTGCTGAAAACTCTTGAGTATAGACATAGCCTTAGGCAGAATGACAAAGTGAGAGAGAATGAAACAGGACAAGCTGTGAGGAGAAATATTTGGAAGTAGTGTCCCTCTGCCACAGCAGCATAAAGGAGCCGTAAAATTCCAGATGGGGGTCAAAGGAGAACAGCCCCAGCACAGGAGCTGAGTAAGACAGCTACATGTTGTTTTACAGCACCCTCTTCACAAGCTTCATTGTGGCGAATTCTGGGGCATTGCTGGACCATAGCAGGTGCCAGTATAGCTATCCCGTATGCCTCTGAAGCCCATAGGCAGTTCAGTTTGGGCTGCTAAAAGTTAGTCAACTAAAATACTTTTTAAAATCTGGGCCTAAGCACTCAGCATCCTGCTAGATAAGGTAATGAGGATATTGTGGTACATAGAACATACATATTTTTGTTAGTTCCCTTAAAACTGTCAGTTGCTTGGAGGTTTTATTTTATATTTCCTTAATGTTAATGTGTATTGGCATCCACTTTCGGACATATTTGTAAAGCCTCTGTGAGGAAGGATGGTGCTTAGTTGTTATGGGCTAGCCTGGGACTCAGAAGATGAAGGCTCAATTCCTTCTTCTGCTGCAGATTTCCTGTGTGACCTTGGTCACACTGTGCCTCAGTTCTCCATCCATAAAATTGGGGACAATAGCCGTGCCCAACTTCATGGGGTTGTTGAGAGAAAAATAACATACAAAAAGGTGAGACGCTCAGATATGTTGGTAATGGGGCCATATAAGAACCTAAGCTATATAGCTAAGTATGGATCTTGCAAGCTGTGATCATTGATTTGAGAAGGCAGTTAGACTCCGGTGTTCTCTTGGTAGTCCATGAAGGCTTGCTACCTTATTCCTCAATTTATAGAATACCATCCGTTTTTGAACAACTGCTGTGCCTTATCTGCACCATGGCAAGATACAAGGCACAAAACTGAGACAGATAAACTGATGGACTGTTAGATTTAACAAACAAGGAGTCCTGTGGCACTTTTGAAGACTAACAAATTTAGTTATCACATGAGCTTTCGTACTTGTTAGATTTAAAATCTATCAATTATACTATTATGTGTAGGGCTGGAAGGATTTCAGTTTTTACTGGTAAATGTCAATAAACATGGTTTTCCATGTACACATGCAAGCCAATGAAAAAATATTTCCATCAATAATATCTTTTTTTGGACCAACTTCTGTTGGTAAGAGAGACAAGCTTTTGAGCTAAACAGAACTCCTCTGCAGGTCTTGGAAATTTACTCAGCATGTTATAGCAAAATACAAAGTGGAACAGATTGTTTATCGTATGTAGTTAACACATATTTCGAGGGACCATTCAAGGTGAAATGTCCTGTTAACACTCTTTGAGTCATGAGGGGAAGAAGGGAGAGGGATGGAAGGCAGCTATGAAGGGTTGTTTGTGAGTTATTGATTGTTGTAATAAGCCATAAATCCAGTGTGTCTATTCAGTTCAATTTTCAATTTTGTGGCAGCCAATTTTTCTTTCCTAAACATTCTAAAAGGCACCCATTTTACTTGACACAATCAAGATAGGATACTTCTGAAATCTTGTTGGATTCTCAATGAGTCTCTGATTATCAATTTTTGTTTCATTTCTTTTTAGAAAGATTAAGGAATATTGAGCTGGTTTTTCAGTTTTTAAACAGACCCCTTTTCTTTCTCTAGCCCAAATCTGATTCAACTGTAAGACAATCAACTTCAGTGGGACTTTGTCTCTTTGTTGCTTTATTGTATTGCATTACAGCATTTTATAAATTACCATTTTTGCTCTATTGGGACTGATCTGATAAATAATTTTATCATGTGCTTAACTATTTAAGTACCTGAGTAATTCACTGAAGTCAATAAGACTACAGTTAAGAACATGCCTAAATGCTTTGTTGGACTGGAGGTAGAGTGGCCTGCACCTCGCAGTATTGAACACCTGAGGAGCATATGCTGTGGTATTTATATTTGCTTTTGCTTTTATTCACTGTCAGGAATAGATTATTTATTATAGATTATTTTGATATAGATTATTTGTTTGTAATTCCTTCAGTATATTTGCTGTGCATTCTTCTTGGAGTTGCCATCTCCATGTATGGATAAAATCACACCTAATATATGTATGTATGATAAACTGTCATAAAAAAGCACCAGTCAACCAAGATAGCTTTGCTGTCTGAACACATAAAAGATGTATGAACTATGATGTGATCGTTCATTTGGTATTTTTGCTTAATGAGCCACTTTTCTTAGAGAGTAGTATGCGATTGATTTCTCTTATCTTGCTCCTTACATACACAGAGGAACATAGAATTCTAGAAATAGAACTACACTGGTCTCGTTGCCTTTGGGAAGTGTTTTATAGAAAGATCTAGAACATGTGGGAAGTCATCCTGTGTTACCTAAATGGAGTATAATGTAACAGAGTTCTTCCATCTCTAATTTCATAACTACTTTGTTGCTCTCTGGAATAGTTTGTTTGTTTGTTTCCTGGTTTCCTAAGAAATATTCATTGAAAATCCTGAAAAATATTGACGTCTAACAAAAATATTGTCTGAAATACATGTTGGCATTATTCTGGTTCATTTAAAACAACATTTAATTGTGTATTGTCTTTAAATTCTGGAGGGCACAGGGATTCTGTTTATTTTTCATTCGCCATGTATATTAAATTTGCTGCATCTGAGCCCTGGTCATTCAGCCTCAGCATAAAAACTAAATTGAATTGCTAACATATAACATTATCATTCCAAAAACTGAAACAGTTCTTGATTGTGTAAATAGAGTGTTATAGAGTAAAATAAAAATCTGTTAACTTCTGCTTTGGCAGCACTTTATTAATGTAGAATTATTAGATTGTGCTGTGAATAGAAATGTACCATATTTGCCACCAGAACATTTAGAAATTATTATAAAACTGCATTTAAAATATCATGGATCTAGCTGTATGGTCATAGATCCACCATGACATGATCGCCGTGCCTCACCTCTGATAGATTACTTTAAAAAATAAATGCCAATCTATTTAAATAAAAAAGTCAATACAATTTTACAGAAATAACCTATTGCAATAATATCGCACAGACATAGACATACGGACATAGACACGCACCACTATTTCAGGCACTCAAGTTTTGATATTTTGACCCATGTTGACATTTCAGATATCCACAGTGCAGATCAGTGAACAGATTTTACTTTATATATGTGTGAAGAACTTGAGCAATTGGTCTAATGTATTGATTCACAAATGAGATAAAGAAATTGATACTAAGCAGGGCTTTTTTGTGATGGTACTCAGGGGTACTGAGTATTGTCACCTTTTTTTCAGAGTGATGTAGCTCTGGCTCCTGCCACCAGCAGCCCCAGGTCCTTGCCCAATACTGGCATCTTTTTTTAAAAAAACAAAAACAAAAAATCCACTGATATTAAGCCTAACTCTTGAGTTGCTGACACAAATGAATAGTCCTCAAAGATGTGTTTTGTTTTTGTTTTTTGTTTTTATGTGTGTGAGCATGCACCAAAAATCAAAGCAAAGATGGAAAACAAAAGAAATGGGGAAAAAACATTGTTTTAAAGTAACATTTTATTTTGGTAAAGGAAAGATGTATGTGCATTATTTAAAAAAGCCAACCTATGTTTTCAAAGATCAAAGATTGATGCCTAAAATTAGACTCTGAAATCTATAGGTAGACACCTAAGTAAATGATCACCCAGCATTTCCCATTGAAGAGTTTTTGGAAAATGAAACATTGCATCTTTTCATATAAGCACTTGATGCAATTTTATAACCCTATTGAGACAGAATAGAGGAGATTATTAAGAACCAAGAGTGTGAAATATGAAGCTATGGGAAATTGTGATTTAATATGTAATATAATTATATGTCTTCATGTATCTAACATCTATATATGTATCCAACAGTCAAAACCTTTAGGTGTACATTAAGATCTGCATTGTTATTCTTGTTGTTTTCCTGTTATTGATAAGGAAGTGAAGCAAGACAGAATTCAATTTTTTAAATAATTTTAACCAATAATATCACTGTCTATTTTAAGCATTGTTTTCCATTTTTATCCATTTAAATTTTCATAGTTGTGTAAAATTATGAGTTTTAAGCATTTTTTTCAACTTTTCTCCTTTTGAATTTTTACAATTGCAGGAAACTATGGGGCAGATAATTCTTTAAGTAGATTTTGAGATTTAAAAAGCTAATGCTTTCTCAATATTAAAACAAAAATTTTCAACATTGCATTAAAAATATACAAAGTGAATATCTTTAAATCAAACTCTAAAGCATTTTCAAGCAGTGTTTTTCTCATTTTGCTTATCTGCAAATTTCAATTGTCATCAATCAAAATGTTTTTGTATGTGTATACCATGAAATCAGTGTTTATCAATAATTACCAATACAAATTTAATCCTTCCAGCCCACATCTATTTACAACATTGATAGTGTCTTAAATATTTGCTTGATCTGCTAAGAGAACATGCACCAAATCAGAATTTTGCTGGCACAAGAAAAAAATCAAAGAATACAGTACATACTGTTTACTAGGTATATCGAATCTAGTGCTCACCTGATGAAAAGTCATTTGTCAGAACAAAATACCCATTCAGATTCTGTTTTTCCTGAAGGTATAAGCTCCCTCAACTATGTGACAGATCATCACAGCCTTAAAATGAGCTGGCAAGAGAACTGAGCGGTAGCTACTTTCTACACATCAAATAAAGTTTCTGTGTAAAGAGAGAAAGAATAACAGCTGGGGATAGGGTAAAATTAATTACCTTTACTTAGAATTACGTATTTCTATAGAAAAACAGCCCACATATAGCTCTGGTCACCCAGGTTGCTTTGAATAAGAGAGGCTTTAGTTTAAAAATATAGTTTGACATTGCCAGAGTGTCATGCATAAATTTACCTTTTCTTTTAAAAGAGAAAAGGCCACAGATTTTCTCTTTGCTTTGAAGAGACTCATGAGATTTTATCAATGAAACAATCTCCATGACAATTGAGTTGAGTGACTCCACCACCATAGTAGAATCAAACAGAGTTCTGTGGCACTTTTAAAGACTAAAAGATTTATTTATCGCATGAGCTTTCGTGCGCACTGATGAAATGGGATTTTCTCATACGAAAGCTCATGCGATAAATAAATCTGTTAGTCTTGAAAAGTGCCACAGGACTCTATTTGTTTCTCTGCAATAGACTAACATGGCTACCCCTTTGGAACTTGACTACATAGTAGAAAAACAAACCGAGTCCTGTGGCACTTTTAGGCTATGTCTACACTGGCAGTTTAAGTCGACTGAATGAGGCTTACGTTGACTTAAAAAAAGCCGCATTCACACTGGGCTTTCATTAATTTGACTTAAGAAATTCCTTATGTCGACTTAATGAAAGCTTAAGTCAACTTAATAAGAACCACCTATTAGGTCAACTTAAGCCTCCTTAGGTCGACCTAACCCTTTTTTAGGTTGACCTAAGCCCAGTGTGGACATTTAAGTCCACATTGTTAAGTCGACTTAATAAGGTCGACTTTAAGTCCACTTAACAAAGTCGACCTAACTTTTCCTAGCGTAGACATAGCCTAACAGATTTATTTATCACATGAGCGGTCATGGAAGAAAATCCCACTTCGTCAGATGCTTTGAAGATGGGAAATTTATAGAGTTGGTGGAAATTAAATGCAGGGAAGTGTATGACATAGATCTTGTTGATGCCCCTGGCTGCATCGGGGGTTGCGCACTGGGTAACTCGAGGGGGTGGAAGGCCATAGTGCCAATGGAGCTCCTTTGCTCCAGACTCAGAGGCAGCTGAGACACCATATAAGGATGTTCCCCGGTTTCAGGAAGCAAAGTAGATAACAAGCCTTGAAAGTACCAGTGGAAATCGGTCAAAGTTTGCTCTCTAAGAGAAGGGGGAGAGTACTTCCACCGTTTACAAGGAGAAAAGTATTGAAGTAAACAACCTGTCTATATAAGGGTCACTGCAATGGGGGTGGGGTGCGCATGATTTGAGACGTACCTGTCTCCGTGTGCCTGCTTGAGATCTCAAATAAACCTTAGAGTGCTTCTCCGCCCTGGTGTGGTTATTGGTGCTGCGCACTCCGGGCAATAAACCCCAAACTGTTGCTAGCCCCAGCCCGTCCTCGGGCGTCCCACCTGCAACAATCAGGTCAGGCTCTAACAGCAAATCAAAACAGATGTTAGGATTCAAATACTGGGGAACAGCACATAGAGGAAGGTGAGGTCAAATCACTTGTTGTAATGACAAAGTGAGATTTTCTCCCACGAAAGCTCATACAATAAATAAATCTGTTAGTTTTTAAAAGTGCCACAGGATTCTGTTTGTTTTTCTGCAATAGACTAATAGGCTATCCCTCTGGAACTTGAGTACATAGTAGAATCAAATTATTTACATACTACATGAAAAAGTTACAATGGGAAAGATTTCCCAGAGCCAAAGTTATAATAAATACCATTTAACAACCATGCTTATTTTGATTTTATTCACTTTTTGAATTGTGCCTATTAGGGATTTTGAAACTGCTGTGACTGGGAGATGGCTAATGTCTATATTATGACCTGTCACTGCAGCATAACAACAGTCTTCTCAGTACCTTTCAAACCCAGAGGTTACAATACCTGTCAGTGTCACCATCATATTGCATGGGATGCTTTTAAAATAATTGTGCAGCATGCACACTCTTATACAGAAACACTAAACTAAGGTACAGTAGCAATAATTTCACATTGAAATAATGAGCAAGCTCCGGAGGGTTGAGGGGAGGAGGGGGGTTGGTCAAACCAGCAGTTGGGAACTGGAGACGCTGCTCTTGTTTAGTTGGTTTGTAGCTCACATTTCTGTCCAGTTATTACATTGTATAATATAAACAGTGAGGTCGGGTTCTAACTTAATTTAATTAAATTATCTAGACCTAGCAAAGAAGTGTTGCCCCTTTCTGGACAGACATCAATACTTTCCCGAAATAGATATGTGGTACTGTCTTGAGGGTATTAAAGTGATATCTTGGAGAAGGACATTTATCTCCTGTCCCTGGGACAGTGTGGTTGGAGTTGTGTGGAGGGATTGCTCTCAATCAAAATGAGACCAGGAGCGCACCCATTTAGTCCTCGACTAACCTTCTGTAGTCAGTTGGGGAAGCCATTTTTGTTCATCCCAAACCCTCCTCAAGTAAGAGTTTTGCATATACTTATTTGATTCTCACAGATCTCAGAAGCCCAGCTAGAGAGGTTATGATGTCCTTAGTTCAGCAAAGCATTTCTATATGGGCTTAAAGCTAAGCATGCTCTTAAGTGCATTGCTAAATCAGGCCTCCTATTGAGTAAGTCAGAGATCTCAGTCCATTTACTTTTTTCCCTCAAGAGAGCCTGTTCTCCCAGCCAGGATGTAAATAACTCCCACTAACATTAGTGGCAGAATATGGTAGGATTTCTTGATGATTCTCAGGTTTCCATGCAGGTTTTCTTTTTCTACAAAAATGAAAAAAAACAAACCAACAATATTATTATTTTTAGTCTTATGGTAGCTCTAAATTCATATCATGCGTCAATGTGTTATGGACACATGTTCTTTCTCATACCCCTTACCCCAGCCCTTCAATTACATTTTCTTCATGTGTGGTTGAACTCGCATGTGGCCAACGTGTTCCAATGCAAAGCTGAGCTAGCAGCATTTAAAATGTTAGCTTCTTTGATTCATGCCACATACATTCCTTACATAGCATTAGTTTATATTATGTGCTTATTTAGTAGCATGCCATGCCGCCATGTGAAACCTTTTACAATATGCTTAAATTAAATTAAAAAAGCAGAGAGGGGATTGCAAAGAGGGAACCGTTAGCCAGCTGGTTTTAGAACACGTTATCTCCCACTCATAAACCAGCCAGGTGGAAGTGAGACTGAAGACAGTGTCCTGTGGCTTGCTGATGTGCAACTAGTCTGCTCTGTGCAGCAGACCTGAACTTAGAGATGGTGAAAATGCAGGATGTGGCAATTATAAAAAAATAAAGATGGAAAAGACCTATTCGAGCATAGTCAGTTCCCCATCCTACACCATGTTCCATATGGTATATTCTTCAGGACTAGCCAATATAATTTGAAATACCCCGTGCTGTGGTGCTTTCACTTAAGGTAACTACCCCACAATTGGTAGGATTGCTGTGTTTCGGTGTGTTTTCTCATACTTCTAATACCTTATATCATCATTCTTCCCCCTGGGTGTTTATAACCTTCAGATCCTTCGAATGTTTGAAAGTGTTGTTGTTCCTCTTGCATCTTGGCTGTAGCTTGCTTAAATCGACTTAATTTACCCTGTAGCTTGCTTAAATCGACTTAATTTACCCTGCGTCTACACTACAGTTTCCTTAAGTCGACTTAAGCAACTTACTTAAGGAAAATAAAGTCGACAATGAAAATTAAGTCGACTTTATTAAACCGAGATTTAGTTCGACTTAGGGCTTAAGTCGACTCCCTAGAGTCGACTTAAGCCAGTGTAGACATGGGGTAGCCCTAAGTCGACTTAGGGCTACCCCAGGACTGCACCAATGCTCTCCCTGCCGGGGGGGGGGCACAGGGGGAGCCTGGCATGCCCCCCCACAGGGCAGGGCAGAACCCTGCCCACTCTGCCCCTATGCCCTGCCAGGGTCCCAGTCCCCTTTTACCCCATTGTACCTATGTACAATGGGAAAAGGCTGAGCCCCCTGGCACTGGGCAAGGGGTGCCCCCCTTGCCCCCGTGAACCTGCCCTAGGCCCCCTAGCCCCTAGAAGCCAACCTAGGCATCCAGCGTGGACGCTCTAGGACGACTTTGTAAGTTCCCCCCAAAGTCGACTTAAAAATGAAGTGTAGACACACTAAGTCGACTTAAATTTCCAAGTGTAGACATAGCCATTGAGTTCAGTTCTGAGGATCTGGCCCATAGCTCTTAAGTTATCTTCCAGCTTCTAATAATTTTTGTTGTTCTTCTCTGAACCCCTTCCCTCTCCAACTACTCTGCATCATTCAAGGATGAAGGTTGTCACAGCTGGCCATGGGATTCAAGGTGAGGTTTCCATTGGAGTAGAGACCTTCAAGTATTACTTTCTCTGCTTTTTCTCAGTAGCTACTAATTCAAAGACTTACTTTAGAATAATCCTGATTTCTTTATTTGTGAGTTTAAAGGAAAGTAATTCAGCATCTAATTTTTGAGTCAATCCTTAACTTCATGCTGCTCATCATTTACATATAACTTTACTCTCTCATTACTACTACTTTTGCTCCTGATATACCTTCTTGTTTTCCTGACACCCATTAGGTAGCATTAACCCATTTTCCTTTTCTGCTGCCTTTATCTTTTCCCTTAAATAAATCAGTATACTTTTCTCAGCTCCCTCTGCCTTCTCCATCATCTGTACAGGTTATTTTATTTTAAATCTCTCAAGAGTATCTTAGGGATTTCTAATGTGCCACCACAGTTAATTTTTAAGGACTGTGTTGCAATTCTCAAAGCACACTTCTGCAACTCTGTCAAGATTATATACTCAGCTAAGCAACCAGCAATCCTACCTAAAATTTTCTTGACTAGATAAAATGCATAGATTTGTAATTAGTAAATAATCTAGTAGAATAATGTTTTTTAAATCAACACAGTACATCACAGGACAGTTCTAATGTAACACAAAGTGTGGGAACTAATTAAAGGGCATTTTTCAAGATTTAGCACCAAATTTATTCCTCCTTTAGTCCATCTGTTTAAAACAAGCCAAAAGAATCAAATAATTCTTTTTCACCTTTGTAAAATGCTGTGAGATTCATTAGTAATAAAGCACTGTGTACATGCAAAATATTAATAGGTGAGCAAGGAAGGGTTGCTATGGTGCTGCAGACTAGAAATCAGGAACTCTGGGTTCAGATCCTTGTTTCCTATTGGATTTGTAGCAAATCACTGAGGCCAGGTCTACTGAAATCAATGGAGCTGTGATGATACACAACAGCTGAAGATAAGTTCCAAAGAAATAGCTGTGTTAGTCTAGTTCAGCAAAACAAACAAGGAGTCCTTTGGCACTTTGAAAGACTAACAAATTTATTTATCACATGAGCTTTCGTGGGAGAAAATCCCACTTTGTCAAAGCATCTGATGAAGTGGGATTTTCTCCCACAAAGCTCATGCGATAAATAAATGTGTTAGTCTTTAAAAGTGCCGCAGGACTCCCTGTTTGATCAGCTCAAGATGTGAACTTTAGTCTCCCTCTTGTTTATCAAATAGGGATGATAATGATAGTTTGTCTCTAGTCCTTTGTCTGTCTTGTCCAGTTAGATTGTAAGGCCCCATTACTGTAATATCAGCAGCCAAGATCCTCAAAGGAATTTAGGTACCTATATATCTCGACAGATCTGGGCCTGAATGCCTTGCAATGTTGAATGCAGTTTCTCCTGGGTATCACTATTTCCTGAAATTCTGGCAGAGCACTGGCTTCAATCTCTAGTGAGCTCAGCAAAAGTATTGACTGATATTAGCAGCAAAATCCTCAAGTAAATGCCCAGTGGTTTCAAGGACCGAGTAAACCCAGCAGATCAGTCAGTCCCTTTGCAACTAGTGGCTGAAAGGCAAAGACGATACTAAACTCTCTAATACCCCATTGGCCATTAATTAAAGGGTTTTAATCTCCACTGAGCAGAACTGAATTTGAATCTATCTTTGGAAATTACTTTTTCTAATTGAATGACGTAAAATACAAATACCTCCCTCCCCACAAATGCAACACTGGTAAGTCTTCTGTATCCATGCAGACTGTCCTCTGCCAGTAAGGAATATGGTGTTTGACTTGCTAACAAAGCAAAGTAAATTAAATTGTCATCACAGTAGCAATCCTATCGGTTTTAAAAACAGAGGCAAGTTGGAACCAAATCATTGCTCTTTCTGCATATATATTTCTAAGGGAACAGTGACATCCTCTGGCTGTAGAAAAGAAATCTTTTCTCAGTTGAGGTCACAAATACTGTTTGTGTAAATAGCTTTCTTTCCATACGGTCTGTGCTGCACACACTTGACTTTCTAATGATGCCTCTGCACTAGATGTACTAGTGCCGAAGTTGGAGCAGTGGGTGTGCCAGCGGCAATGCGCCTGACAGAATACTTTGATATCAGTCTTTGCATAAGAAGAGTTTTGTAATCTAGGGCTGAATGAGCTCTCCCCAGACTTCTAGTGATGAGCTGGGAGGGTAAAGACGTCAGTAGCGGACCAAGGTTTCATAGACATATACCCTTACTGTGCCTAGGTAAACAGCAGATGGAGCTGCTCTGCTAAATTGATTAATTTGGGCTGGTGTTAGGTTACAAATCCCTCTAGCATTGGAATACAGGGGTAATGAAATGTTGGCACCCTTAGTGTATGAGTAAAGGGCAACAAAACTGTGTTTAGCTTGCCCTGATCAAGGGGATCACCCTCAGCTGAACCTCACTTGCTCAGCTGGGGGTAGGGATGCCACATCATATTGAAGATGAGAGTGAGTGGGGAATGGGTGTTCCTACATTGTGGGGCAGGTGCTGCCTAAAGATTTGTAGACCCCATTTGACCTGCCTGTCTCCACTGTTTAAAGACAGAGCTGTGTGGACTTAATTAAGAGGCCTTGTTTCCCACTGGTGATTCATAGAGCTGACCTCTCTGCTGAGGTTTCCTGCTGAAATGACTGAGTGTGGACTTAACTGGCAGAACGTCAGACCATGATATTGCAACAGAGAGATGGTGGGTAGCAAACAAAATGGTGGCAGAGAAACAGCGGTCACAGATGCATGGCAAGAGCAGAAGCATTGCTCAATGCCCCCTCTCCCCCATGAATGCACCTCTGAATTCTGGGTTTTCACTAACCAAGAACCGCCACTTGTGAGTGGGAGGCAGCAGAAGGAGAAGGGAGTGGTGTGTCGAGGAACAGATGTTTGTCAAACTTCACATCACAAGTTGAGAAACTGAGTCGAAGGGCACTGCCCGGGGTATGTTTGCCCACGATCACATGCTTTTGAACGGTGGTTGTGGTGTTTTCGCAAATTTATGTTAGGTCCCCTATTCCCTTTTAATAAAAGTTTTGTTTCACTGTACATAGGCTCTGCTTGTGAGGGGAGAAGTAATGCCTCTTAAAGGCGCCCTCTGGTAGTGTTTAGTTTTCCCAAATTATGGGGTGGGTGCTCAAGCCAGCTCACTGTTCTGTTGTTAGGAGAACCCCCTACCCACTGAACCCAGATCTTGCTGTTGCTGACTCCACCTGGCAGAATGGTTACACTTACAATAACCCAGTAACAGAACCAACAGAAAAGTGGGCAAAGTATGAAACACATTTTATTCAAGTGGGATATGGGACATCTAATCAGAACATTATTTTAAAGCCTTTGTAATATGTAAATAAATTTGCTGTAGCAATTTCTCCATCAATAGCCTTCCAAACAACTCAGTCATAACAGGACATTAACTGTATTACTATTTTGTGCTCACATATCTGGACAAATCTTTTTCTCTTATCTCAAGTGACCATCTATCTTTATATGGTGAATGGTCACTAGTGGTGAGGTAGGAGAAAATTATCAGCTGCGATAGATTCAAAGATCTTAGAACTGCAAAGCACCAGCTGTGTCATCTAGTATCTCGATACATTGCTGTGTCTACAGAAATGCCACTTCACTCAGTAGTCTTCCCTTGAATAGGTCAGAAGCTGCTGAATCCACTGTTTCTTTTGGATGGTTAGTTTGTTTGCTTGCATCAGAAGGTCAAGTGTTTAAATTCTACAGTGGGATTTGGGCTCAAAGCTAAAGGTGATGTTGCAGGGGAGTATTCAGGATTAATACAGGGGCTATAGGAGCTGAAGCCCCGGGCCCCAGCCTAACGGGAGCCCCCTGGCTCCAGCACCTAAAACCTCTACCTGATCTGGCCACAAACACCCAACCTTGCTCAGCGCCGGCAGGGCTTGGGGGAGTGCTAAGAGCGCTCCTGTCCTGCAAGCACTGAAGGTGTGGCCCTGGGACCAGAGGCTGGGCTCTGATCTCCTGCCCCACCCCTGGGCCAGCATGTCCACCCCTGGGGGCAGAGCAGGCCAGCACCTGTTCACTCTGCCTGTGCAGCGGGGCCGGCTGGTGCGTGGTGCGGCCTCCACTCCGGCGCAGACTTCCAAGGCTGGCAGCAGACTGACTGGAGTGGAGCTGGAGCGGGAGCGCCCTCTGGCCCCAAGGCACCCCCAACCCCGAGTGATTCCTGCAAGCTGCTATGCTGGGGTGTGGGGAACCCCATGGTGGGGGGGGGGGGCCAGTGCCAGCAGGCATCCTGGGGCCCCCAGGCCAGTTGACCCACCCCCCTGGGAGTACTACATCTACGGAGAAGAGGCTTTTGCACATTTATATGAAGAGAGTAGATATTAAAATGCCACCTTGACAGAGATGAGAGCGAGCCCATGAGCTCTCTAGAGAAGTATAAAGGGATAAAGTACTTGTCATGTCCAGCAGCCAATATCAGTAACAATAAAACAGGCTCTAGCATTAAAGACATCTGAGCCATTTCAGTATAAAATGTACCAGAAACACCTGCATAGTTTGTTACTGAACTGGCGCTTTCTAACTCATGAGCTGTTGTTCTAAACTTTGAGTACCTCATGATGTGCTATGGAAAACTGAGTTCTAATCTAAAGAACATCTGAGTGATGGCATATTCCTTCCTGCGATCAAAGAAAGTTGGCTTACTGTATCACATATTACTAATCTGCATTGGCAAGAGTTGCAAAGCTTTCAGCATGACTAGAGAAATAAGGTTTTTACCCCTGCTGGGCTGAAAGAAATGGCTGTGAAATGCAAATACGGTCTGCAGTTTAAAAATAGTTTGAGGCAGAGGCGGCCTTAGCCAATCTGGGACCCTAGGCAAAGGCCCATTGCAGGGCCAGCCCTGGCCACCACCGTGGCCCCACCATCCCACTGGGGGCCCTGAAACCTCCCCCTGTGGCTCTGGTGCCACGCCAGGGACCCTGAAAAACCTCAAAAAGCTCCCCATGGTTCCCCCACCCCACCAGGGGCCCCAACCCTGCCACGACACCAGCTCCCCGTGGCCGGCTCCCTCAGCAGTGTGGCACCCGAAACCAGCCCTGGTGCCTTGCTGGGGCTCCCAATTCCCCCTCTGCCATCCCTACAGAGGGCAAGCGGGCTCCCCTCCCCTGCTGCCGCGGGGTCCCCCGCTGCCTTCAGCAGCAAAGGAAAAGGGCGGAAGTGCAGAGCTGGGCCCGAGGGCGGAGCAGCCAGCCCAGGGGCGGGGTGGAAGTGTGGAGTCCGGCCTCTGGGCCAGCCCACCCTGCCTTCCCTCCATGCTGATTGGCCCTGGGGCCCGTCCTTCCACAGGGATTGCCCCTCCTTCCCCTGCCGCTGGCCCCCACTGCCCGCCATGTGTTCCGCAGCGCAGGACAGGAGGCAGATGCAGCTTTTGGGGGAGGTGACGGGGCCCCTTACTGCTCAGGGCCCTAGGCAGCCATCTGCTTCGCCTACCCCAAAAGCCACCTTTGGTTTGAGGGCCTGATTCACAATTGTGTTACTTCAGTTTGACATCACTGCAATCTCTTTGAGTTCAGCAGCACATCGATAAATAGCACAGTGGAGAATCAACATTGAAGGCCCCTGATAACTCTTTGGATGAAGCATAAAGCAGACAACATGAGCACTTGTAAGGACAGAACTATAGGAGTCCTGAGAAGAAGAAGAGTAAAATGGATGGTGAGTGTAGTCCAGCTCCAGATCTGGGGAGACAGACTATATTCCAGGTTACAGTGATATCTGGGTTTCTCAAAGGATTGTGTTAGAGGCAGGTTTAAACTACAAAATAAAATCTGCACATTGAACTCTCAGAAATGAATGCTTAGTTTTCCCCTCCACACTTCAACACCACAAACAGTTTTTGATTTCCTCCCACCTCTCGCTTTCAAGTACAATTTAGTGCATGTTTAATATTCTGTTCATATATTTCTGCAGCTTTTTGATTCTCTGTTTCTGGCTTTGCTCTGGTTCTTACAGCATTAAGATTAATTAATTTCAGGCCTTCTTGCTCTTTAGTTTTCATATGCTGTTTTCTAATGATTTCTTATTTCCTCAAGATACCTATTTCATTTTGAGCAAAATATTCCCTTCTGAATATATTACTAGGCTATTGTAACAATGTGTGGCTCTATATGGAGCATCAGCTAATTACATTGATGCGGTACAGGGAATCAAAATCATAACCTCAGCGTTAGCACATCTTTAGCAATTGAGCTAAAGAAGACCCTCTGAACTCAGGTGTACTGGTGCTTATATCTTCAAGCCTCCAATCTCAGGAAGGCAAGACCACTGAAAACAGACACTTGGAACTAAGGTAATGCACATTCCACTGGGTACCCATGATCAGAGGCCCTGCAAACTAGCTCAATGTGTGTGGTTAGAAGTGTGTTTAACAGCAGGAGAAAATACTGTCTCTGATTCCAGGTGAGTTGCTGTTCTTCTAATGATGATCCATAAACACACATGGTTGGGTCGCAGAAGATTTGGTTTTTACTACATGATGCTACAGCAACTGGAAGTTCCTGCGGATCTAATTGCTGACATGCCACAGAAGTGGGATGGTGAAGTTTTGCCACAAATGTGAGACCAAGTAGATTGAAATATACCCAGTGCTAATGCACACACAGAAGCCCTTTTTACATATCTTTTTTTTTTTAACTTCTCAGAGCATTCTTCTGCAGCTTTCTATCTATATGTTTCTTTGGGCCCCTGGCTATACCACCAAACTGACACCCAACCTCTCTTGAACTAGAAAGTTTCATTACTCTCCAAATAGAACTAACCACTACATTAGAAAAAAAAAAAAAAAAGAACAACCTTGCTAGAAGAGATATTGGAGTGAACAGGTAACGCACTGACTCTCGCTTTCTGTATGCTCCATTTCAATGCAGTTCTTTCATGCACAGTCTGTTGTTCTGCCTCTAGATTGACATAAGGATTTGCAAAAGTAAGCCACCAGCCATTCACCTTTCCCAAACAATTTCTCCTGGTAGTGGCTGGCTGGCAGTGTTTCAAAGGTGTTTACTCTCCAGTTATTTTCCTGTTGTCTTCCCCTCAAACATTTTGTCATATTCTTTAGGAAAAAAAATTGCTATCAGAGGCTTTTGGTTGAAATAGAGAATTAATTATATCATTTGTCTCACAGTGGGCACTTACCAGCATGCTCAGATTTATGGCCCTAATTTTCAGTGTTAAGCATGAAATGGCTACACCCTGATTATTTTTTTCAGCAGTGGTGAGGGCAAAAATCCACCACTGACTTCAGGAGGAGTTGTGTGTTGTCAGCACTTCTAAAAATCGGACTGAGACATCTCAGGTTTAACACACTGGAAAATTTTGGCCATTGTACTTGGCTTGCAACTTTTTGGTGCACCAATATTACTCACCTCTATGTTTTGGGGTATGGAAGTGATGGTTTTGACCTTTTTACAAAGCTTGGTTAAATGTTAAGTTTTTGCACTTCTTCAGAAGCAAATGAGTTGCATTAGTACTCCCATTCATTTTATGCTTTAGGACCCTTATTTGCAGGATTTTCCTATCAATTCACTCCTTGGAAAAAAAAGTCTGAATTTTTTATGTGATTCTGAACTTGAACATCCAACCTAACTTTTAGAGGGAAGGAGAAGTAATATAAGCTAGAATTAATCATCAAAGTTCTACCTTGCCTTTATCTGTTGTGAGAAAAATAAAAATCTCACTTGGGAAAATGCAGCTTATTAGGAAATGTGTTAACTCACATGACGTTAAATGTGACTCGGGCAAACGGAAACACTGTGTTTAAAAATACATTGGGAAGATCCCTATTGTTAACCATGACCAGCTAAGGTGTTTTTCATCACTGCTCTTCTCCTTGTCTACACTAAAGGAAAAATTGTGTTTAACATGTTAGTTAAAATATTTTCTTATTTGGTACATTTTTGAGACAAGGTCAAAAGATTAGGCTGCTGAGCGCCTTTATATGTATTTCTATTTGCTGCATTTCTGATAAATGATACAGGCTAGCATGGCTTGCATTCCAGCTTTCAAATTTGTCTGTCACATCCTCATCTTTTTCTGATCTTCATTGTGTGGGGGAAAGTCTGAAGCCCAGGTAAAATTAGATGTAGTTTACTGTGGGAATGTTATCTCTGTGCTTTCTCTTGTTATTTATTTGAGGACCGTTTGTTGTTACATGATGGGTAGTTAGGAATTTTTCCATTTTTGGATAAAGGAGCAGCAAATACGTTTTGTATTTCATTGATGGAAGAACTTTTTCCTCAGAAACTTTTTCAAAAAGAGAAAAGTATTTCAGTCAGTTTCACTATGGGTTAGATTTCCATGAGACTGCCTAATAGTCACTCGCCTGCAACACCTGTAAGTGGAGGTGAACATCTGTAAAAGAAGGTGATTTATTTTGCAGGTCAAGTGAGAGATATTTAATTGGTTACAATTATCTCTGAATCACTCCCTTCTCCTGCAATGTCAGTAACCTGCTCAGAAACACGACAGAACTGAGAAGAGAAAGCAAAGTGGAAACTTCACGGATTTCCTTCATATTCCAAGCTGTATATAAAAGGGCCAAACGAGGCTAGTTCTGGTAGTCAGGTAGGATGACTTTTCTCCTGCTTTATTTGTTATTCTACGAAAAAAACCTGGCTTCATACTGCAGCTAAATACTTCCTTGACATTAATAAGGAGGAAGCAAAGTCAACTGTCAAAAACAAAATAGGAGTCTTATGCAAGAGTTGAATTTTCATCCCAGTCTACTGTAGCGTTGCTGTGCGAGTCTGGGCATGCTGCTTACCCTCGGCATCTCAGTTTTCTCATGTGTGAAAAGGGAATAATGATTAACTCAAGGCTGCAAGATTTCATTTTTTTATAAAACATTATGCAAGCCAGTGACTTAATCATTGTCTAAACTAGGGCTGGATTAAGGCAGGAGCTTTAGGGGCTGCAGCCCCTGGCCCCAGCCTAAAGGGGGGTCCCACAGCCCCCCAAAAATCTAGCCTGAGTGGCTGGCTGCTGCCTCTCACTGTCAGCCTGCCTGCCCAGCTCCCTGGCTGGCTAGTCTGCTCCACTCCAGAGCAACCAGCCTGGTGACAGGGGCGGAGTGCCGTAGACTACAGCCTCTGGCCTGCCCCCCTCCTTCCCCCCTCCATACAGGTTTTTACTCCTACACTGGATTGTCGTCCCCCACACACACACACACACACACACCCAGCAGTGCTGGCCTGCCCCCCTCCTCCCCACAACCTGCCCTCCCCATGCAGCAGTGCCAAAGCACACGCTCCCCCCCGCAGCCCCCCCCAGCTTCGCCGCCCCCCGGCCCCCCCCCCCGACCTCCCTTCCACACCACCAGCCAGAGCCCCTGCCCCCAGAATAGGGGAGGACCAGCAGCAATGTTGGGAGAGGGACCTTGTTACAGCCTGCATCTACACTAGAAAAGATTTGCTGGCAGAGATATAACAACAAACCCACCTAGTTGCAGTTTATATCAGCAAAAGAGTGTTTTGTTTTTTTGGGGTGGGGGGGGACAGTTTATACTGGTTCCCTGAGTAAAATAAGCTAGTGCAGCAAAAGTACTTTTTAATGCCAGTGTCTACTTTAGGGCTTCTGCCATATACAGATGGCACCAAAGAACGCCACAGCCCTAACTGTGCTCGCAAAAGTTTGTGGCCTGAGTGTGCCATAATGCTGGCAGGCATTAGTAATGAACCATCTCTGGTGAAAGGGAGAACTAGCAGGTTCAGAAAACTCATTTCTCAGAGATTTACTTTTCCCCAAAAGAGCTGAGCCATGGTAGGCGATTCCATTCCAAAAATCTAGACAGACACATGCTTTACCAGAAAGAAACCCCTGTATTAAGGTTGCCTGACACTTCCTGTGACAGCTCTGATTTTTCAGTCACAAAGGATACGATTTGGTCACAGATTCCAGGACTTTGCGGGACTACTTCTGGGGGCAAGGCTGGAGCAGCTGTTAGCTCTTCAGCTGTCAGAGCAGCAGCTGCGGTAAGAGCGGACCAAGGGTAGCCTGCCCAAACAGAACAGCGGGGGTTGTCAGCCCCTGCACAGGAGCAGTGATGGGGAACGACAAAGCCCTGCAAGTGTTCTGCTTGTCTCTCCTCCCCCAGGGGATTTTTTAGTGAAAGTCAGGGACAGGTCGTGACCATCTGTGAATTTTTGTTTATGAGGTCATGGGAGACAGTATCAAAGCCTTACTAAAGTGGAGCTAGATCATATCTATTGCATCTCTCCCGACCCCATCACAAGGCTTAGTACCCTGGCAACGCAGCATGTTAGGTTAGTTGGACATGATTGGTTCTTTACAAATCCACTGTGCCTGTTACTTATCCCTTAATATCTTCTAGGTGCTTACAAATTGATTGATTGTATATTTGCTTCCTTATCTTTCATGGAACTGAAATTAAGCTGATGTGTCTATAATTTCCTGGGTTGTCCTTATTTCCTTTTTTATTGATAGGCGCTACTATATATGTCGTTTCCAGTCTCTTGGATCTATACCCCCTGAGCAACATAGTTAAGTCAAATACCCGCTGTAGACAGCATGAGCTCAGTGGAAGAATTCTTTCCTCAACCTTGCTACTGTCTCTTGGAGCGGTGGGTTACCTATGTGGATGGGAGAACCTCTCCTATTGGCAAAGGTCATATCAAAACTCAAGCCCTGTGGTGGTGCAGCTGCGTTCCTGTTTTATTTCAAATGCAGAGAAGCCCAGAGTAATTTGTAACTTGTTCTTTCCCTATTGTAACGTCAGATCCTCCCCTCTTTACTCTTATGGTAGTCGTTCAAACCAAAAAAGTCATTTAACACTTTGGCCATTGCTGCGTTTCTGTTCTTGTCTTTCTGGTGTCATTGAGTGGTAGACCTACCCTGGCCTTGAGCTCCTTCAGTAAAATGTTTCCTTATTACCCTGTGTGTCCCGAGCTAGTGTGATGCTGTGGCCTTTCTCATTTTGCTACATACATTTGTTCTTGGTTTTCTTATATTCATCCTTTGTAATTTTGCCAAAGAAATCTAGAGAGTTTGGAGCAGGAACTTAAAATTTGCCATAGGGTAATGCTGGACTCAGGGAAGTACTGTTTGCTTTCCCCATGTAAATCGGTCCAAAATTGCTACATTTTAAGCATCAGTTAATTGCACATGTGCAGTGCACTATTATTCTTAAATTCATTCAGCATTGCAGCTGCAGGGAGTGGGGGTGGGGAGCACACTTCATTTCCTATCTAGCTTGTGAAGCAGTCACAGACAAAAACAGATCTTTCTCTCTGGGGAAGGTACATGGGCCTGGGAATAAGTTGATTTAGAAATTAGTCTCTGCCAAATAGCACTTGAGTCTTAATATTGTGGAAGGCTTCATACCCTATCCTAGGAAGCAGGCCAATATGAATATTTACAAGGGCAGTTATCAAGAGGTTACACAAGCTCATTACTGGTAGATCTGCAATTTGATCTGCTGTATTAAAGATCTTAATTCTAATCTTGACCAACTGCCTCTCAGAATCTAATAAAATTTATTCCCTTGGCTGTCCTGTCTGTAAAACAAAGGCTACTTGGACATGCATTACAAATCCCCACTCGTAGCCCCCTCCACTAATGGCTATGTCTTATCCTGTAGAGCCTATGTTAACATAGCCCTCTATGGTAGCTGCAACACACTGACAAGTTTTTCTGTTTATGTATGACCACTACCTCCCTGAACTACAGTGACTTCAGGTAGGAGAGCTGGGTTTTTTTTCACTTTCCTGACATCATTGTAAGTTTTAAGTAGACCAAGTTATAGAGAGCAGAAAGCTCTTGATCCAGCCATCCAGGTGTTCAACTGGCAGAGAGCTGGTCGGAAGGTGCTGGTTTAACCAATAGAAGATGGCAGTAGGCATGCATCTGAGACGTTAAAAGACAAAAAAGTAACATGCAGAAACACGCCACTAGAAAACTGTTATGAAGCTAGGGTTGCAAAGTTGAGCACACACCTCAGAAAATGGCAGAATTAAGGTTGTATGAGAAGCCTTATTCTTAGGATAATCTCCAGTTAAATGAGTGTAGAGGGGAAAGGCAGCTGGATCATGGGCTAATCACTCTTAGGACAGACTAATGCAGGAGCAGCACTCATGCTCTGGCACATCAGAATTCCCCCCCCCCCTTTTCCATAGCAGCTGTGAAATGACCTTTGTCCTGGGAGATGTTTCACTTGGCATCTGAGGGGCAGAGGCCTGTGGGGGCTCAGCTTTGTGCAAATCACTTCAACCAGTCTGTAGGGCCCTACTTGACGCTAAGTGTAGAGTCTGTCCGAAATACAGCCAGGGCTCAGCCCCATCATTGTTGAAGTAGCAGGAAGTATCTCTCAATCCCCACTGCTTGTGAGTGGAACTGGTACCAGTGTGGGAGGAGAGGAAATGGAGGAGGGAGCCAGACACACCCAGCTGGGATCAATAGCAACACCAGCATAAATTCGTCCCAACCCCTTCTCTCACATCCTCAAATCAAACATACCCAAACTCCACTTCCCACACCCACCCCATTTAACCACCCAACCAACCTGTTGCACAATGTCCCATGCATAACCCTACCAAAACCCATGCCCCCTCAACCTGAAACCACTACCTTATCCCCCACTTCACTCGTGCCCTACTCCCCCCAGCCCTTACTCCCCTCCAGGGCCCCAAAACCCAAGTCTATCTAGCTACCTCACAAATCAGCCACATTGCCCCATCTTCTGAATGCACTCAACCCCCTCTTTCACACTTCAACTGCTCTAGTTTCATAGGGCTTACCCAGAACTGCTCCTTCTCCTGACCCTCTATGGGATAGAGGCTCATGATGGGGGGAAGGCAGGGGTTCCTTTGCCTAGGTGCCCTAAGCGAGACTTCTGGAAGGTAGGCCTTGAGCCACCTGGACCACTGGCAAGGTTTGGGTGTGTGTCAGCTGGTTGCAGGGGTGGTCACTGTATCAAGCAATTCTAGTTCAGGGCCCTTTAACAGCCACTTCCCAAAGACCTCTCTTTTTCTTAGTGGCATTGATATTTATATTACAGCAGAACTTAGCCCTGCAGAGGACCAGGGTCCCATGGTGCTGGGTTATTATCCCATGGCTGGATCAAGCCAGCCTGTCCCCACTGATATTTCTATCTAACTCAAGCTTACGATAATGAACGGCATGCATGCAGTGGCTCATGAGGGGCTCCTATAATGGTGTGCCTAACTCTGTGTTCCCTCCCTCACCTCGTTAATAATCCCTACAAGCCACGTTAGTTCTATAGCTTTTTTACCCTGTATGAATGTTTAAACGTGTTGGCTTTTAAAGGAGTTGCTCTCACTTGTAACAAAACAGAGACACTATTATTACAAGACTGGAAGCAGAACTGAGATGTAGGGAGATCTTACACCAGCTGATTAAAGCAGGGGATGGGGCAGCAACCACCTCTGAGTCCCAGAGTGAGCTGATTTCCTGCACAAATGGCACCAGTTTCAAGATATACTTGGTGGACTTAATCACCATTACTTCTTTACTTGGAACAGTGGTGTTCTGAGGATGTCCCGTGCCTGGGGGCTAAGTCCACATTTGCACATACCACTTTCCCCTCCCCTCCCACAGGGCAGGAGGGGGGGCCCAGCCCCTCCCCTCAACTGCCTGAGAGAGGGGAGAGTAAGGCTGCAGCAGACTGGAAGCCTGGCTCCAGCTGGAGAGGGCAGCCTTGCCCGCCTTCCCCCTCCCCCGCTGGAAGGGGAAAGGGGCCAAGTCGGCCCTTCACTAGATGGGAGGAGGCACTGAGGGACACACCTCAGCGCCTCCTGCACCCCAGGCCAGTCCCCTCCACCGCTCCAGCCCAGCCTGGCTGGGACAGAGCTGTCTCCCTCCCGCCTCCCACCTTGAGATGGGGACATCACAACACATAGGGGGCATCTCTCAGCACCTCCTGCATCCTCCGCCTCCCTGGAAAGCCGGCCCAGCACTAGCTCAGCCTTGTGAGGTGGGTGCGAGCTGGCCCTTCACAACACGAGACTCCTGCGCCCCTCCTGTGCTTTGTGAAGGGCTAGCTTGCCCCCCTGAATATGCCACTGACTTGGAACTGATCTGGTTGGGTCATTCCATTTCACACCCATGTGTGGGTCATATTAGACTTATGAGGAGAGCCTTACACTCATCATCGCAAGTTTGAAAGGTAAAGCTAGAGAAATGTAGGGACACTGCACTTTTGTTTTAAAATGGCTCTTTCTTATTGCATTATTTCAAAGCTATGTAATTTACCTTATAGAGGCAACGTATTTTTTAAAAGGTATAATATGGTCTGCCAGAGAAACAAAGTGGTAGCCAAGTAAATTCAGTTGGCCAAGAGTGCAGAAGACAGCATCAAGTAGTAAGAGACACTAAAAGGCAAAAGAACCTCTGCATTTGGCTAGAGCTGGAATTTCATCCTAACACTGTGGGAAGAAATGTGTTCCTCTTTATTCTAATTTACAATTGTATTAAATTTTGTGGACAAATATTTTAATGCAGCATTTTAATGGCTCCCGTCTTAACTCATTTTCCAATTAGCAGCCATGAAAGGGGTGCAACTAACTTGTCACTTTATTATAGGGGAGCCAGAAATAGGGCTTAAGTAGGATGTAAAGGGGGATAGGCTTTGGGCTGGCCATCTGCACACAGATGAATTTCACCTCACTGTGAGGGGACACTATTGTCCAAAGTATCATCTAAAAAACAAATACTCCTTTCTTTATACAAAGAAAAATTGTTTGAACCAGGCTCTTCCTAAATTGAGAACATACACCTTTGTAAAGAGCAACATTGGAGGGCGTACTATAATTGGACATTAATCAGTATGTCAATAAACATCCATTTCCCCATACAAACGAAATTGTTCAAAAAGTATTTCCATCAACAATTGAGACTGTAAGAGTGGGATTTCAGACTATTACTTTGTGTGTTTTCACATGATGTTGACAAATTGTTTTAACAGTTGTACAACTAGTTTTTTGAATCCTATTATTAAATAATTAACTCCACTCTCCTACTAAGTTCCCAGAACTATGCAAATTTAAATAAAAAAGCTTTAAAAAAATCTTTTATCAAAAGTTATAAAAAAGTATTGCCAAGGCTAACTGTTAAAGAGAAGCTTTACAGGATGCTGGAATAATATTAAGTGGTCCTGATGGCCATTTTTTGGATTTTGGTTGCAGGCATGCTCTTTTTTAAGGCAGAACTGAAAGGGACGTCCTTGGTGCATTCAGATTCCATTTTTCACCACAACAACGTTCAGATGTTTTCAGTAGTTTATTGTTTGACAGGCATTTATAACGTTCCATTCATAAACCTAAAAACATAAAAATAGACCTTCTTTCAGCTTATAAAAGAAATATATAAGAACCTTTGACTTAGACATATCATGACGTTATGTACAAGAACAATGGCACCCACCCAAGCATCAGACTTTCCAGTCTTTTACAACTGACTGTATTCTACTAGGTACAGCATAGGCCAGCTAAAACCTCTGCTTTTCTAATAAATTGGGACACAATGGACTTTTGATGATATAGAACAATGAAGTGATGATAGAAAGGGTATAGAAATCTTTCTAAAGCTTTTAGGAAAAGAAAAAAAAAATCAGAAGATAGCAAAAAGCTGATAGAAAAAAACTTTCAAAAGATTGAATATAGTGCACTGGTAACCAGCTGTGGTGTGGGGGGTTGGGGGGATACAATGCTGGCTGGGATACAAGACAGTTAATGTTTTTTTTGGGGGGGGGGGGACAATTTCTGTTATGTTTCAAAATATAGTCACAGCTGATTTTATAAAATATAGTTCTAAAGCTATTATAAAATACCAGGTTTTCAAGTACCCACTAATGTGTCAAACATCAATAGATACAAAATGAAAATTTCATTCTCTTCCTTTTTTGTAGGTGGAAAATGAAATGGGAAAGCTATATAAATCTAAAAAAAAATTAAAAGTGCTATATTTTTCTCTTTATTTCTATTTTGGAAGTCTACTTAAAAATGCTAGATTTTAGTAATATTTTACCCTGTTTTAGATACTTAAATAAAAAGGTTCAAGAGGTTTGCTTATTTAGAATTTTGTTCATAGTGTATTGCAGTGAAAAAACCTTTACAAAGGAATTTATATATATATATATACTAGTTTCATCCACTCATAGTTGACTGAGGTCAGTTTTTTGGCCATTAACTCCCCCCCTCCCCTCCCCTCAACCCAAACTTCTTCAGATTTAATGGACCAAATTCATCCCGGATGTGACTCCACTGAAGTCATGGATGAATTTAGCCCTTTTTTGTAATTCAGTCACATTATTTGTAACACAACTGAACTATGGTCACACATATACCTGTCCATTTTCTGAGAGACATTATCCCTAAGTAAGAGTTTCCAGTTGATATTTTAATATAATATAAAAGCTACCCTACCTAACCCTCTGCAAAACGCTAGCCTCTTCTCCTAACTAACACTAATCTTTTTTATCCATTTGTGCCTCTAGGTCTCAGATAAAGTACCCAACAAAAAAAAATTTTTTTTTTTCAAGTGTTAAATTTGGATCTCTTTCAACAATTTGGCATCTTTATCCTTTTATGTAAAACTAGAGCTTCTGCCACTGAAAATAAATTAGACAGACCGAAAGAATTCAGCACAACATAAATCTCGAGCCTTTCCTCACAAACTCCTAAAATACATGTATAGTATTTTACATTTGAGAGAGAAAACACAGTACGAACACTGCAGCTGTACAGATTAGAAAGGCAGTGTAAGGAGATGAACCTCTGATTGACATTTCACAGATATAAAAACCCCTTTGTTCATTGTGCTATCACTTAAGCTGCACAACTCTGTTGCACATACTTAAGATGCCCACAGTAACTTGTTCTCCAGTGATATTATGCATCCCTTTTTAAAATATTCAGCCCCTGATTATTTTAGAATAAATAAAATAGTTTAAAAGCCCTTAGTAATGTACAGACAGGACTCCAGCTTATTTCAGATTTTATACCTCTCTCCCCACCTTCCTTTTAAAGTTCCTAAAATGTGGCTGCACAGCTTGAGACCCATTCAGCTGCCAAAACTGTATGTGCAAACTAAGGGATCACTCTCCACTCACGGTGAGCAGGGGAAGTGGTGGTGGTGGGAGATATATCTACACATCCTATCAAATGAGAAAGTGACAAGTTTAGAGCTCGGTGTTCAGTTTTCTACTAGGTATGAAGTCTTCACGCCTAACCCAGATGACTTCTTCACTCGTGCTCTCCACACCACCGTTGAGTCCAGACAGAGCGGCTTGCTTCTTCAACTGAGTCATTCTGGAAGCGTGTGTGTCCATTGCCCGTCGTGCTTTATCTGGCCGACGTAACTGAACGCTTGAAATGGAAGCAGCCTGCAACTGCTTCTGGAGTTCTTGGTCAACCGTGGCATCTTTCATAGGCTCACAGTACTCCTCGTCGTCGCTGAGTATGTCTGTTTCTTTGATGTCCTCCTGCTCCTCATACTGAGCAAGGTCAAACTGCTCCTCTACCCAGCGGTCAGCATCTCCACCGTCGGCAGGCTGCTGGGATTCTTTCTCTGGGCTGCTTTCGAAGACGGCATCTGAATCAATGGTAAACCTGTTTCGGGCCAGCCGCCGTCGCCTCCTCCCAAGAGACTTGCTTGGGGCGGACACTGCACACACAAAGATAAAACCCCATAGGCTTTACACAAGATAAAAATATTTCTCTATAAAACACTGTGCAGGAGGTCAGACTAGATGATCATATTGGTCCCTTCTGACCTTAGAGTCTATAATCCTCCAAGTGCCCTTTTCTAACATCCCTTGGCAGCAGACACCAGGATTTTCAAACAAGACCTACTCGTCCCTCTCTATGTGTATGCATAAAAGTCATTGCTTTACTCGGCTTCTCATGAAAAACAGGGACTTTCTGCTTCTTAGATCCACAAATTGAGATAATGGACCACAATTACTGCTCCTCCAAAGTGGTCAGCAGGCAACCAGCATGAAAAAGCATCTGTACTGGGAAGCTTCTCACCAGCAGTGCCCTATTGCCAGACAGCCAGTAAAACCCATCTAGTCCTAAAACCTATTGCTATGCCTCCAAAGGAATGAAATAGAATCATTCCAAGTAGTTAGAGATAAGAGACACTGGAGTTGCTGTCTATTTAAGGGCAGATGCCCCGTCACTGTTGGGTTAATGTCTATGAAAACAATCTTGGTTTCGAAGCTCCATCTTCAGCATCAGACCTGACTGCTAGTTTTGTGACGGGTCCAGTTAGCATACTGGCATTCTTCCATGTTGAAATATCTTCATAGGAGATTTGTCAGACAAAGCAAAGGATGAATCTCTCCCGCTGAAGGATCTGCAGAGATCTCAGTGTTATGTGCACACTATAGTTCCACTGTCGGCCGTTGAGATTCAGAGGTTGTAGACTGTCCCCTCACTGATGGCTCTTTCAGTAAACATCTAATAAATGCAGTCATCTTTGGGAAAAGAATCATGATCCTGAGCCTCAAGACAAATGTTAAAGTAAATCAGCTCAGCATTTAGGGTTAAAAATTTACAGGTAACAGTCCAGCTAGGCCTGCATGGGATTTTCCTCCACAGCATCCACCATGTGAATGACTAGTCAAACCCATCTAAAGGAAGGCTCTCATGTTTCACGCATATGGAGCCTCATGAGATGACTGAAACACTGTGGTAAAAATTTGGTCATCTAGTCTGACTTCCTGACCTTATAATCTATGACTCTATAAATCCTTCCCTAACTTCTGTGAGAAGCCACGCTGTGAGCGCTATTGGTCTGGCTTGCTTGTTACAGAAGAGGCAAAGAAAGCCTGGTTACCCGGATTATTGGATCTAATGAGCAGAAAAGTACATTAAAAGCAAGTTTCTTCCTTGTTTGGCAAATGCAAAACTGCTTTTTCCTGTGATATTTTTATTCTGTTTTGCCTGAAGACAACTGAAAATGAGAAGGCCACATTTTAGGACAGACCTTTTAATCAAGTGCAACTCTCAAATCTGATGAAGAAAAGCCCCTTGTCCCTTGCCAATACAGATGAAAAAGGAGTAAAATAAGGACACAAAGCAGAAGCCATCATCATGTCAAGCCCAGCAGAAGATTGGAGTTAATAAGTTACCAAGTTCCAAAGTGTCAAACAAAAACCAAAAACCGAAACCACTGGTGGTCTAAAAATGCTGTACATGTTTAAAAAACAAAAACAAAAAAACTCTACAAAGCTTTATTCAACTGTAACCCATTTGGCAGCTCAAAAGGTAAAGTTGATTGAAACTGAGGGCATGTCTATACTGCCGGTGGAAAATTCGCCACTGCCAGATCAAACTTCCTGGTTCGATTGAGGGGTTTGTGAAGACCCATTCAATCAGTTAGGATGTTTATCCCTCAAATGGGGGAGCGCTGAGTCAAAGGGAGGGCATTTCCCTTTGACTCAGTGTAGTGGACATGCCATGGGGAATGGTGTTAGGCAGCCATAGGGAGATACACAAGTTATTTTAAGTAACTTGCGTATCTCCCTTTGACTGCCACCAAAACCATGTAGACCAGGACTGAAAGGAGGCCCATGGGAAGGATCGCTGTTCTGATGTTGAATCCTTTAGTGAAAAGTGGTGTAAATGGAGACAATCATTAAGACTCTAATAGGGATGTGAAGGAAGTAGAGGCAGGGCAGATGAAACACTCTCCCTAATCTAAGGGTAATAAATATTATAACTCAGTTGTGGCCTATAGTGGTTCCTTGGAAGTCTACTGCATCCCTACAGTACCTGCCCTGTTCATTGCTGGCCTTGCACCTTTTAGAGCACACAATCTTTTCCCTCCAAAGGGGACATATTGCTGGGAGGAGGGCAGGCTTTCCGTTTTAAGAAGCTGCCTTCTGTGCTTATCACGTAGAATTGAGTGCACAGCCTTCAGAAAATCCTTTCTGTGATCTGAAGAACTGAAAACAGAAAAGAACATATATTAACTCACAAGAGATCCTCGACTCCTACAAGTACAGTGACACAGCAAGACAATCAACATCAGTACTGTAACAAAGTGTGAAATGCTCTGCCTGCCTTTGCCTAAGGAAGTTGTCATTCTTTATAAAATTCATTTTGAAAATATTATAAATGTGCATCCTTCACTGTTCCCTCTGCACAAGTTGAAACCCATATCAAGGAAACAAACATTTTTCATTACAGAAATATGGTCTACCTCTCTGTTCTTTCATTTCCTCTGATGCCAGCTATTCACTTCTTTAGAAAACCTAGGTAGCTAATGAAATCTCAAATATTGTGTGCTTGCATTAGACGGACAGAGTGGAAATCATGCAAATCTCATCTAAAAGGCAGGTTCAACTATTCTTAATATCAGCTCAGAAAGGACCTCAGCCAAATTGTAAATGAAGTTCTGAAATGAGGGTAAATCACTGTAAACATACAGAAAGCAGCTTGTGCAAGGCAGTCGGAGCTCTATTGATACACAGTTTCATTTTAAGGTGGCATTTTAATTTGTACAACCACATAACAGTGCAAGTCAGGCATTGTCAACACTGCCCAAACTGGTCACGTCAGCAGCTGCCTGGTATTCTGACAATAAAAGCTCAGTTACAGTGCGGGCAGTATTAAAAACAACTTCCAAACAGAATTCAACAGCTGGGTGCAAATTTGGAAGGGAAAAAATAAATATCCCTGCAAATCTTCAAGTATTGGTTGAACACGACTTTGTTATTCTTTTTATCCTTTGCTCGCAGAGCTAGAAAAAGTTGTCAACCTCTTGCGCTGCCATGTTGCCTGTCTGTCTTTCAAGAACAGCTAGCACCAAGAAATCTAGCAACAACAGAACATATATCGGATGCCTACTCACCTACAGCAGAGGTGGAATGTTCTCTCTGGTCTGCCTTCGGACTCAGATTTAACATGAACAATCTCACACACAGAATTGGTCTCTGCATCTAGAGAGATTTGGGTCAATGGAAAACATTTTTACCATGTATTGTGACCTACTATATAATTAAGTAGTATATGTCATGTTATAACTTCAACTAGACTTGCTAAGTACTCTCTAACCCTGGAAAGTAGATTTTGTAAATTTAGAAGGTATCCTAGAACACAGATTGATACATTACAAATAACCAAATGCCACGCTGCTAGGATTTGTGATGACTCAAAGGTGGTCATGCTGAGTTACATACCGGCCAATAAAAATTCAACTATTAAGGTCAAAGACTTTTCATAACTCTCCACAACTATCTAGGATTCAAATTTACCAGTCTTGTTTGGGGTTTTTAAGAATGACATATTGAAATGCTCATAATGGTAATTTGATGTAGACGAATACTAAACATGGACCCAACCCTGTTATCCGTATTTCACAGATGGGAAAAAATGAGGCAAACAAAACTTCCCCAAGGTGACATAGTGGGTCTGTTGCTTAGTCCCAGGCTAGCGCCTTAATAACTGAGCCATCCTTCCTTTAAGAATAAAAAGAGATGTGGAGGAGGAAGTTCAAGGTAACAGTGAAACAATTATGAGTAGTATGGTAAGGAGCAGTCATTTGTCAAAGTACCTTGAAATACCTCAACGGGAAATCTGTCAAAAAACAAACAAACAACCCCCCTCCCCCCAAACCTCTAATTTAAAGATTTTAAATATTCCAAAGACAACTATTATATAACTAGTTTTGTTAAGTCTGAAAAGACAGTTACCAACCGTCTGTAACTGTTGTTCTTCGAGATATGGCTCATGTCCATTCCAAGTAGGTGTGGACATGCTGTGTGTACAATCGCTGGAAGGATTTTCCCCTAGTAATATCTGTAGCGTCGGCTCTGGAGCCCCCTGGAGTCATGCCTTCATGCCACCCTATATAAGGCCATGCAAACCCCCGTGTCTTTAGTTCTTTCTTGCCAGCTGGCTCTGACAGTGGGCTAGGCGGGTGGATCTTGGACTGGACAGAGCAACACATCTCAAAGAAAGAATGGTTACTTACCTTGTAACTGTTGTTCTTTGAGATGTGTTGTTGACGTCCATTCTGAATTAGGTGTGTGCATGCACAACACGAACCGGTGCTGGAAACTTTTCTGTCTAGTGGTACCTGTAGAGCTGGCTCTAGCACCCTTTGCAGCAGCACATATGCGTTCGTAAATAGGGCGCTGCTAGCCCCCGCTACACCCCATGTCAATTCCTTCTTGCCAGAACTCCAACTGAGAAGATGAAGGGTGCGTTGTGGAATGGACAGCAGTCCCCACCCGAGGCAAGATGATGTTCATAGACATGACAATTGCAGCACTGCTCTGCCAGACCCAGCCTTGTTTCACACATGCTGCATGATGGCATAGTGAGATGCAAAAGTAAGGACTGAAGACCATGTAGTGGCCCTGCAGATACCCTGTACTGGTACATGCACCAGGAAGGCCGCAGAAGACACTTGAGCCCTTGTGGAGTAGTCTGATGGGTGTTGCGGGCACCGCCCCTGCCTGTTCTTAATGGGCCCAAATGCAGGCCGTGATCCATAAAGAAATATGCTGAGATGACACCAGACGTCCCTTCATTTGGCCAACAATTGCAATGAAGAGTTATGTGGAATGACAGAAGGACTTGGACCTGTCGATATAGAAAGCCAAGCTTCTTCTCACATTGAGAATGGAGACATCTCCTCTAACTGGAGCTCTTCAGCTTCGGACAGAAGATCGGCAGAAAGGTACCCTGGAAATGGAAATGGGAGACTACTTTTGGCAGGAACACAGGGTATGGATGTAACTGAACTTTATCTTTGTTAAAAAATGCATAGGGAGGCTCTGAGGCTAGAGGCATAATTTCCAATACTCGTTTTGCCCATGTGATAGCTACTAGGAATGCTGCCTTCCATGGTAGGTGCATGAGGGAGCAGGAAGCCAATGGTTCAAAGGGTGATCCTAGGTGAGCCAGGAGAGGATGAGGTTCAGATCTCACTGAGGAATCAGGTCTTGTAGCAGAGGGAAAAGTCTCTCCAGACCGCAGAAGAATCCAGCTGCCATCTCATGCAGAAAAGCTATTTTGCTTTGAATAGGGTGTTAAAGGCCGTTCTCAACACCAGGTGCACGTTAACTGATGAGAAAGCCAAGCCTTTCTATTTCAGATGGAATAGATAAGCTAAGATCACTTGGATCGATGCCTTCATTGGTGAGATGTTTTGGCAAACTTTCCAGCAGGTGAAGTGCTTCCATTTAGCCAGATGGGACACTCTTGTAGAAGCTTTTCTACTTTACAGTTGAACCTTTTGAACCTGGATTGAGCAGTACCGCTCCTCCCAGCTTAGCCATGATGTTTGCATGCTAACATGAGCAAGGAGACCACGTCTGGGTCAGAGCAGCTGACACCAGTCCTGGGAAAGAAAGTCTGGCTGCAGGCTGGGGGCCAAGGGAGTGACACCATTCCAGGACTGGTATCAATGTCCCAAGGATCAGTGTTTGTGTCTGATGACCAGAGGTGTGATCCCGATCTCTCTCTTGGTGTGACCCTGGCGATTGGTCCCAAAGAATGGTGACCACTGGCAGACTGACAAATGGTGTCCCATTGATGGGAAGCGCTATGGAGGCAACTGTACCCGCTTTTCCCTCAATATACCCCCTGAGGGGGTGGCCATCTCTCGGTACATAGGCCTGCCCTCTGGAGTAGGTCACCATGGGTGCGTCTACACTTGTAAATTAAGTTGACTTAAGCCTGCTTAAGTCGACTTAATTTACTTTGCGTCCACACTGGACTTTCCTTAAGTCGTCTTAAACTGTTGCTGGAGGCTTCCCGGGAGCGCGGTCCAGCTAAGAGGGAGCGCGGGGCTCCCTCCTAGCTGGGACCAAGTGTGGGTCCTGGCAAAAAGGAAGCCGCTGCTTGCTTCTGGCTGGGACCATTCAAGTCCTGGCCAGAAGGCAGCCCCATGGTCCCTCCTAGCCAGGACCGAGCGGTTGCGGCCAGGAGGGAGTGTGGGTCAGCTGCCGGCTGCTGGAGCACGGGCCTCCTGCTCTCCCTCCTGGCTGGGACCGCAGGGTCCCAGCTAGGAGGGAGCACGGGGCTCCCTTCTCCCCAGGACCCGAGCGGTCCCGGCTAGGAGGGTTCCCTTCTGCCCAGGACCTGAGAAGTCCCGAGCGGAAGGGAGCCGAGTAGTCTGGGGCAGAAGGGAGCTCCATGCTCCCTTCTCCCCCGGACCACTCCGGGGCTTACTGCCTGGGGACAGCCAGCCCCATGTGGGGCTGGCTCTCTCCAGGACAAACCCTCCTAGCCTGGACCTAACTAGTCGACTTAGAGAGTCTAGTGTAGACTCCCTAAGTCGACTTAGTATGGCCCACCTTAAGTCGACTTAAAGTCGACCTAAATTCCCCAGTGTAGACATAGCCAATATGGCCAAGAGGTCTTTCATTTTCTGAAATGCCTCAGGCATGGTGGGGAGGTCCTTTGCCACTTCCAGAGGTTAGCAGTGGTGCAGGCCCCAGGCTCAATGCCTGTATGGACAGAGATTCTCTTGGGGTAAATGGCCCAACTCAGGGGTCACTGAAGTCCCCGAACTTCTCTTCACTGACTGTGATGCCAGCGTGTGCCTTGTTTGGTTGCTTCTTTGGCACTGGGAATGTTGAGCAGTGCCAGGAGGAGGCTGATGCTGGAGGAGTGCTCCTCAGTGATGCCATGGTGCCTGGCACCAAGTCTGACCTCAGTTTCAATGCCAGGCTAAGGGCCAATTCTATCAGAATGGCATTGAGTCCAATATCTTGCACATCTGCCTGTTGGGGGTGGTCGGTATCTGCTCCCAAAGGCAAGTGACAATGACAGGCCCAATTGTGGTTGTTGGGCTTGCTGGAATGCCCAAGGGGTTAAAAAAGGCCCCTGGAATGGCTTTTGCCACTCTGGTGGCCAAGGCATGAGGAAAAGATGAGCAGCCTCTAACCCCTGGTGTTGTCTTTTCTCAAGCAGTAATTCTCTGCTTCAGAGTCAGAACTGAACTCGCACTGAGGGAGCAGGATAGTGTGGTTCCTGACGGTGCCTGGGAGATGGTGTTCGAGGCATCATAGTTGGCTTCCTCTTGGAAGACACTGGGCATGTCTTTGGCACTTACTGATTGGTGTCCAGAACATCTTCATGCCTTGGAGCTGTCCTCTTAATAAGATCCCTGGCTGCCTCAAAGATCTCTGGCGTGGAGGGGAGCTGCAGGTTCTCCTCACATATCTCCCTGCTTGGGGAGTCTAAAGGAATCAGACTCGACAAACCCCTTTTCGGAGCCAAAGTCAACGGTACCATGGTCGCGGGTATAGTGCTTGAGTGGCCCGATGCAGGTTGCAAGCCAATCAAGCCCTTATGCCCGCATTGTTTTGGGAGCCAGTGAGCGCCCCATCAGTCTTCCTTTGCTTCTTGCATGGAACAGGGGAATGGGAATGGTGCCACACCCGTGAGATGTCCTTGGTGCTGGTGATCAAGGATGGTGTAGAGGGTCTCTAGCCAGAGTCCTTCCTTGGTGCCATCTGTCACATCGATGCTGATGCACTCTGAAGCTAGGCCACCATGCTGAGTGTTGACTGGGCTGGGCCTGTTGTTGGCCAGGAAGCAGCCTCCATTAGAATAAACTTCAGAATCTGGTTCCTCTCTTTTGTCATCCTTGGGCGGAGTTCTCAGCAATCACTCTGGTGGTCTCTTTGAGACACTTAAGTCGTGTGGCGATTGCTGCTTGACATGGGCTTTTAAAAAGCCCCACATTGTTTAAAACCAGGGGAATGAGGCATGGTCCAGGAAGGAGGAGGTGACCCCGGTAAAGCAGGGTCCTAGTCAACAACTTCAACTAACTCAGCTATTTAACTATACACAGGTGATAGCTGGATAACCACTAGAGAAGGAGTCACTTGCAAAGCAAGAGAAGACCAGAGTTCCAGTGTCCATAAGTGGTGGTAAGAAGGAGCTGAACAGATGGAAGGTCGGCAAGGCTGCATATAAGGCGCCATGAAAGTGTGACTCCAGGGGCCTCCAAAGCCAACCCTACAGATACCACGGTGGGGAAAATACCTTCCTGCAACTGTGCACATAGAATGCACACACCTACCTGAACTGCACATAAGCTAGCACTGAAAGAAGAATGTATGTATCTTTTTCACTGTCTATGTAGCTCCTGCAGCTGCATGTCTTTCAAAAAGGCTTTACTGAGGTGAATGACATCCTCCTCTCCCTCCCAGAATTTAAACATCCAGGCACAAGGATTTTCTCTAGTAGCAACAGCAAAAGAGTTATATAAAAGATAGAACGAAACAAAAAGTATTTTCTAAAGAAAAAATTCAAACTTCAAAAAAAAAAATTTTTTTCGGAGTTGTCACATTTTCAAGTACAGCTTTTGCTTCCCACCCCACTAAGGAGCAGAAGCATAGGGAAACGAAGGGAGGGGAGGAGAGGGGAGAGAAACAGTCAATTTTAGAACACTAAGATTTAAATATAAATATTTCAGGTTAAAAACAAAGCAAAAAATCCCCAACTAATTCTACTGTCTAGTAATAGCATCATCATCTGCAAGATGGCAGTTTGACTTCCAATCCTCAGAAGAGGGTGGGAGCAGTTAAAACCAACCTGCTGAAAGCCAGGAAATAAAGAGTCAGCTGGGGACACAACAAGTTGCATTGCTTTCCAATGACCCCCTGACTGATTGACAGGCTGCACTCAGGGGATTGAAGGTGTGGGGCAGTCTTCAGGGAAGGGGAGAGTCCCTCTCTCACTGCGCCCCTAAGGAACAAACACTGAACAGCGAGCAATGAGATGGACACTTTAAGAGACTTAAGTCCAAATGAACAGATTTCAATATTACCTGCACTTGCCAGTGCACGAACCTGTAGAGCTTCTAAAGGAATCATGTGACGAAAACGGAATGGGTCCCAGTCTTCATAAATGGAAGCCCTATGTGATGCTCCCTGGGTGAAAAAAAAAATACAGTCAGGAAAGTTTATACTAGGAATGCACATGCCTGGGATATTTTCGTGATAAACATCCTAGAAATGTCTATGAAGACATTTCATAAATATTAGGTCACAGGAAGGAAGTACTAGACAGGTGTCACCATGCCACAAGGATCAAGTTGCAACACCTCAAAAAAGCATTTCAAAATAACATGAAGCAGTTTGACTTGTACAAAGGATGATCATTCTGCAAAAGACAGACCTGCCCACCTAGCCTCCTTCCAAAAATTAGCGTGCACAAACCCTGCCCGTGTTTTTGTCTACATTATGTCGGTTGGGAATCGACATTAAGAACCAGTGTTACTGGACCGAAAACACTGCAAAATGGTGTTAGTGCTTAAGTGCAGCAATGTGCTTAAAGTTATGCCGGTGCAAATGTCTCCTGCTGACTCCAGCAGCACGTGTTTGAACATTAGCTGGACTGAGGCCTGTGTAACTTCAAGCAGTCAACATTTACTCAGTGAAAGTTATGTGTATGCAAAACAATGCCCAAAACTGAAACCAGCATGTTTTATATTCACTAGCCATTACAGTGCCTGAGGAACATCATAAAGAAGACAGAAACCGCATTTAAGGTGGTGTATGATTTCAGACGGTGTAGGGTTTGGAGAGATCAAATATGCCTTGAATATACTGTTTGTGGTCATACAGCTCTCTCTACCCCAGTGTTTTTCAACCGGGGTTCCGCGGAACCCTAGGGTTCCGTAGGCAGAACCTTAGAGTTCCGCGAGATATGCCGGCCGAGAGCCAGGGTCATTTAAATCCCCCGCCCTGCTCAGCTCAGCCACGTGGGCTGTGCAGGCCAGGAACGGGAAGAGCTGGCTGGAATGGGCTGCTGCAACAGCCACTGCCTGATCCGGCTGGCCCAGAGACAGCAACCAGATCTGGCCAGCCCTGGGCAGGCATGGCGACCCCGGGACCCACCAGTGGCCACAGCGGCCTGATCTGGGTGGCCCCAGGAGGCTACAACGGCAGCAGCAGAGCGCGGGGCTGGCCCCAGGCCTTTTCTGTCCAGGGGTAAGGTAAGGGGGAGGGGTTAAGGAGGCCTGGGGAAAAGGGGCCTGGGTGGGGGTTGGGTAGTGGTGGGAGGGGATTATGGATGGGTGGAAGGGGGACTGGGTGGGGCGCCTGGGGAGGGATGGATGGAGTTAGCGGCCTGGGGAGGGGACATGGGGACAAGGAGCCGGGGCAGGGGCTGGTGGGGGCTGGGTAGTGGTGGAGGGGACTATGGATGGCTGGAGGGGGGACTGGGTGGGACGGCTGGGGAGGGATGGAGGACTGGAGTGGGGGCTAGGGACAGAGAGGCCTGGGGAGATGTGGAGTGGGGTCTTGGCAGCAGGGAGCTTAGGAATGGGGATGGGGCCTGAGGAGAACATGGGGAGAGAGGGGTCTGACGTGGGCACTAGTGGACGAGGTTGGGGTGATGTGGGTTTGAGGCTGTGCTTCACTTGGGAGGAAAGAGATGGTGGGGCTCAAGCAGTTTGTTTTGCAATAGGTTACTATGCAATACTATTGTTTATCTTTATAACTTTACGATGTATAATTGTATATTATGTGGTTTTGTTGTGAGAGAGATCATAACAAAAAGTTTAGGTTTCTGTGAATTTATTTGTTGCCTTGAGGGGGTTCCACAGCCCAAAAAAGGTTGAAAACCACTGCTCTACCCTTTCCTCAAGAAAATGTTTACTCTGCACTCCTTGCAAAGATGCAAAATGCACGTTGTTCACCCTGCCTATTTGCTCAGAATAGGAGGACAACCATCCACACTTCATGTATACTGTCTAAATAAACCTTTACCCTCCAAAAACAGGAAATTTGATGTTTCAACAAGATCAACAAAACTATTATCAGTTGTTACTAGGTACATGTCTCAGTTACACAGGGATGGAACTTCTCTCCCCCATTTAGCTATATACAATGACCAACAAGTTTATGTGCTTCCTATTTTTAGGTAGTATTACATGCCCTGGAGAAGTTACTTATGTTTGAATATCAGATATCCAACTGCAATCATACCAATATAAGCATTATTTTTAATTTAACGACCCTCTTTCACATTATTTCCAGGACTACAGCTATTGTAGAACTATATAAAGTCAGATCTATATATAACTATATATAACTATATAAAAACAGATCACACTGCATATTTTTAAAAATTCATAGCACTAGTGTCACAGGCCTGCCTGGCCTTGTCATTATTATAGGCTCCTCTAATAAGGCAATAATGGCATTTCGTTGTTGCATTTATTAAGCCTTAAAGTGCAGCACAAACATCAGTAGTGAGGCAGAATAGAACATGTCACTGTGAGTTATACACACAGCCTATCTAGTATCTCTATTACTCTAAACTTGCAGTTTATCTTAGTCTACTGCAGCATGCAGCTGTTTACATTAATTATAGAGCTGATGATTTTTATTGCTCCCACCCCAAGAGAACAGATATTATAGAAATGTGAGCTATGCTGCACAGCAAGTATTCCCTTCATAAGGATTTTTTTTCCAGGAGGAGGTGTGTTCATTTTGCAGATAGTTACATTAATAGAATAAAATTATTACAATTTGAAAACAAAAAGGCACCACTACCAGACCCAAAAGGCCTTAAGACCTCCCATAACTGCTTATGAAAAAGCTATGATACACACATACAGTCTATCAGAGCTTTAAAGATTTCTCTTTGGAACAAAACAGGGCTCAATTATTTTTTTACGTATAGAAATCATCTTTCACGCCAAATTAGAAACTATGCATTAAACTGTTTTATGACAAATACACATCTTTCTTTAATCAGTTTTCTTTCTTTAAGATAGGTCTTGTTGGTTCTACAGTGGAAGGATGTGAAATTAGAGATATTGGATATAATCAAGGAATTTACTAACTAAGCTCCTCTAAATTTAGAGGAACTATAAAGGATTGTTGCATTCGGGAAAGACACATTGTTTGTCATAAGGCATACTGAAATATACCAGCACGTAAATGGTGTTTAGCTACCTTGTTCAACCTACGGCCCACAGGCCAGAATCTGGCCTGCCAGGGGCTGGAATCTGGCTCACGGATCACCCAACAAGGGACCAGGCAGGGCCACAGTGGGTCTGCCACTCTGTGCGGGTCCCCGGGCAAGGTCATGGGGGACTTGTTGGGGTCAGGGCCCAGCAGGGGAACAGTGGTGGCCACGGGGGTGGCATGGGGCGCCGTGGGTGGCACGGGGTGGGATCTCATCCAGGGAGGGAGGCTCAGGATAGGGCCAGGATCCAGCCGGGGGGTGGTGTGTGGACGGGATCAAGGCTGGGGGTGGCACAAGACTGGGAAAGGGATCAGGGGGCAGCTTGGGACTGGGGGGGATGCAGCACGAGGTCAAGATTGGGCTCAAGGGGGTGGTGCAGGGCCAGGATTGGACTAGGGGTCAGTGTTCCCTCTAAGCTGCGCGGGCGCGCGGCCGCGCAGCGGCCGTTGCACCCCCCACGCAGCAGTGAGGGACCCCTGCGCAGCCGGGCGGGCAGCCCCCGCCGCTCCCTCCAACCCCCGGGGCCGCGGCTTTGCCGCGGCAGACCCGGCCTGCGCCCTGCCTCTGGGCTGGCCCTCCCCGCCCCCAGGGTGGGACAGGCAGGCTCAGGAGCGCGGGCCTGCCTGCCTGCCCCACGCAGCCGGGTCAGCGGGGTGGCTGCGGCAGGATCCCGGGCTGG
>ML685813.1:3419394-3438960 GCA_007922175.1 Pelusios castaneus | reverse complement strand
CTTCTCCCTTTTTTCTTTCTCCCCCTTTCTCTTCCTTTCTCTTTTTTCCTTCTTTTTTCTTTCTTTCCTCTTCCTTCCTCCTTCTTTCTCTTCCTGTTTCCTCTTCTTTCCTTCTTTCTCTCTTTCTTTGCTTCCTTCTTTCCTTTCTCTTCCTTCTCTTTTTTCTTTTTCTTTCCTTCTTTCTCTTTCTTTGCTTCCTTCCTTTCTCTTCCTTCTCTTCTTTCCTTCCCCTTTCTTCTTTTCTTCTTTTTCTTCCTTCTTTCTCTTCCTTCCTTCTTTCTCTCTCTTTCTCTTCCTTCCTTCTTTCTCTCCCTTCTCTTTTTTCTTTCTCCCTTTTTCTTTCCTTCTTTCTCTCCTTTGCTTTCCTTCTTTTTTCTTTCTTCCTCTTTCTCTTCCTTTCTCTTTTTTCCTTCTTTGTCTTCCTTTTCCTTTCCTTCTTTTTTCTTTTTCTCTTCTTTCCTTCCTCTTCCTTCTTTCCACTTCTTTCCTTCTCTTTCTTTTTCTCTTCCTTCCTTTTTCTCTCTCTCTCTTCCTTTCTTCTCTCTTTTTCTCTCTTCCTTCCTTCCTCCCTTCTTTTTTTCCTTCCTTTTTTAAAAAAAAACTTTTAAAAAATTAATTTTAAATAAAAACCTTTCTAAAAATTAAATTTCAATTCAAAATTCATTCAAATTCAATTAAACACAATTAATTAATTCTATTTACATTTACTTTAACTTTTTGCACACGGCTTGAAAATTTTGCACACAAGCTGCCAAACCTTAGAGGGAACATTGCTGGTGGTGGTGGTGGTGGGGGAATGGTGCAGGGTTGGGATTGTGGCACGGGCTGGGAAAGGGTCCAGGGGGGTGGTGCGGGGCCTGGATCGGGGCTGAGGGGAGGCAGCATGGGATGGGGGTGGGGTGAGAATGGAATGGGGCTGGGAAAGGGTCTGGGGGGTCGTGCGGGGCCAAGGAAGGGGGAAGCAGCATGGGGATGGGATGGGGGGTGGCACATGGCTGGGAAAGGGTCCGGGGGGGGTGGTGCAGAGCTGGTATTGGGGCCGGGGGGCAGCACAGAGATGGGATTGGGGTGGCACATGGATGGGTGGCATGTGGCTGGGAAAGAGGACGGGGGGCGGGGGGGGGGGAGAGGAGGCGGGGCCAGGATTGGGGCTGAGGAAGGGGGCGGGAGGTGCAGCGCAAGCCCAGGATCCGGGCAGGGAGCGGCCCAGGGCTCCCCTACCACTCCACTCCTGTTCTTCCGACCATCCCTACCCTACCCTGCCCTGTGCCTGTTTCCCACGCTGCACTTCCCACCCCTGCCCTGCTTATGTTCCCCATACTCTCCCCTGCCCCCAACCGTATCTATCTAAAATTTACTCATTGGCACTCCAAGTGAGAAAAGAATTGAAATGTGGCCCCTCACCCAAAAAGGCTGGACACCCCTGGTGTACAGCTTGGAAATATACAATGTAATTACTTTTTTTATTATTAAAAAAAGAATGGGGTGAGATTCCAATTAACATCTGGGTAATACAGAAATAGTCCTTGCAATGAATGAAATAGAATCTCTCCGGACAAGAAAAGGAATGAAGGAATTTGTTATACACCAACAGCATCTACAGCTAGCAAGAGATGCAGCAGAGAAAGAGAGCTGAAAGCAACCTGGAAATCATCCGACAGAATTAAGAGAGCAGCCATCCTACCAACAATCCCTAAACCAGGATGTGGAAAAAAAAAAAAGGCCACCATGATACCCAGGAGTTGTCTGAAACCACAAAAACAGCTGCAGAACCTAGAAGTGCTACTGATATTTGGCCCAGCTACGTGGCAATCTCTCCCTTATCCAAGGGTTACAGGGTTGAGAAAAAGCAGTAAGATTTCATTTCAGAGAGTTTGTTCTTTAAAATAATTAACAAAGTTCCTTAGTTGGGCTATTTACTTTCTAGGGAGACCCCAAAGAATGCAATGTGGATTTTGACAAAGTCATGCTATAAGAGAGCTCAACAAAACCCAGGTACCAGGTTGCCATGGTGACTGGGGTTTGTAGGCTAGCTCCTAGCTCTGCTGTGGAAGTGCAATGGAGGAGTGCCCTCTGGTGACCAAAAATAAAACTGCTGGCGCCTAGCTGGGAACTAATTTTGTTGAGCCCTGTGATATAAGCGTGTTTCCCCTTTGAAACACCAGGCTGATGTACTTGCTTTAAACTTTAAGCAATTACTTCTAGTATTTTAAACTAGTCCACTTCATATCCATCCATTGAAAACTGGATATCCATCCAGTTAAAAAATGTAGGGACCACATTTCTAAGATTGCCTTAAGACAAGCGCAACTCTTCTTCTTGGAGAATTACTTGAACTGGGATAAGTATTAAAGATACTAAAGAATTGATGACTGAGGATTGAAAATGCAGTAAAAAAACCTAGGCTATTTCTCTTTTCAGCTACAACTGCTTAACCTCAATACTGTTTGATGACCATTGCTTGCCTGCGTATTTTGTGTTCTGTCCAAGCCTAGAATATTTGATGAATCTACACTAAATTAATGAACTGTTGATAATGAAATTATGTGATTCTTGATAACCAGTCAACAAATTTATAAAGGCAAGAACACCAACTGTCCTGATTTGAGAAATTCTGTCCAGAGTAACTGATGATCTGAAAAGAACCTGCTACAATTAGTAAGCTAATGCTCACTGGATTCAGTAAGAAGGGGTTACTGTAATTACATTCTAACCCAACATGTTTGCTGGCACCAAATTGGCATAACTAAGTTTGTTTGATCCATTTTAAAATTTAACTGGCAAGTCAACAAATTCATAAAATTGACCCCATTCACACTTACAAAGGTCAAAACCCAATTTGTGAAGGGAGAAAGTTACATACTTAATGTGACTGGTAATTACCTGGTTGTAAAATCTTTATAACTACATACACAACAGGGTAAAGACTAGCTAATCAATAGCTGTACACATAAATCATTACAGTAGCTAAATAGAATTATTAGAAAATAGTTTTGGTCTTACTCATTTTTGGATCCCCAAATACACACCTTTAAAGCAGTCAAAATAGAAACAAAAAACTTACAAGTTTCCTCTTCTGTTTGGAACCATCTTTGTATACAAGGACAACGGCGGTTTTGAACACTAGAGAAAGATTAAAAACAAAGCGCGTACACAGTCAGTAATGGTCCCTGTACCTCTGCCTCCTGCCAAGCTCAAGCACACAGACAAGTCAAAACACATACTGCTAACCAGTGCTTTTCTTCTTTAAAAAAAATAAAATAAAAAGTGCCGGTACACCAGGATGTGTGTGTGTGGGGGGAAGGTGTCAGGACCCTCCACCTCTGCCAGCCCCCAGCAGCCTTCCCAGACCCTGCCTTTCCCCCCCCGCCCCCCCCCGGGCCCCCCGGTCCCCCCTCCGGCCCGCCCACAGCTCCCCACTCCTCTCAGGCTGCCCCCGCAGCCTCTCCGCTCGCTCCCCCCCTCGCCCCCCCCCCACCAGCTCCCCAGTCCTCTGCCCCCCCCCAGGTCCTGCCACAGGCTTCCTGCTGCTCTCATGCCCCGCTCCCCTCAGCCCCCCTGCCAGTTCCCCACTCCCCCCCCGCCAGTTCCCCGCTCCTCTCGCCTCCCCCAATAACCCCACCAGTTCCCTGACCCCCTTCCTCACTCCTCCCTTACCTAGCTGGAGCTGCAGGGGGAGCCACCAGGCTAGAGTCGCTCCCTGGCCAGGCTGCTCCCGCCCTGAATATGCTCTGTCTGAGGGTACTCAGGGAGGAAGATTTGAAAAAGCTCCAGCTTCCAGCCAGCCAGGCCGCAGCTCCCAGACGTCCGCAGGCCTGATTCCAGCCCCTGGTGGGCTGGATTCTGGCCTGTGGCCGCTGCTCCTGGCCGCTGCCCCCTGCCCACCCATTTGGACCACTGATTTCTGCAGCAGTGGCCTATAAATAGGAGTTAATATATGATTATACCTAGAAATGTTGTTCTCCCATATGTGCACATATGTTGGAATTTGGGTTTAAAAAACAAGCAAAAAGAATGAAATAGTAATTTCCCTGTTCCCTTCCTTCCACCTCAAAACAGTGGAACACAGTTTTAGCATTAGAATATTTGGATCTTGAGCTTCTATAAAGAGGACGTAAAAGTTCTTTGCAGTAACTGAAAGTTACTACACATTCCCAGCAATCACTGAGCTGACATGTAGCACCACTTTCCTCTTTGAGGTCTGTTCTGCCATTTTCCTGGCCACAGCAACAGGACCACTGTCTACACTGGGCTGGGGCAGCACTTCACCAGTGCTGGGCAGCTGGAACCAAAGTCATTCCTCTGTTATGTGATGGGATATCCTCAGCTGAAGGGATATTTTATTTACAAGCTGGTTGGTTACAAGCTCCTTACGTTGAACTGGCAGTAATGAAAATTAGGAGGCTCTGGCTTTCCAAGTGATCTGGCAATTTGCTGATAGAAAGACAACAGCTTGACTACCTGGGGGAGGACTTGAAAACAAAAAACTCCGAACAGCCAAACCCCACACAGGTGTAACCCTAAAAGCAAGAATTGCATAATTATACCTAATAAAATAATTAAGTGCCATGCATTAGGGTACTGAAATACTAATAAATGAAGGGCAAAGGGTTAGCACACAGTGAGGTTTTAGGTGCTCATTTCCCCTGGACTCTGGCCACACTCTACTCAGTTACAGTAGCTGCTTCCAAATTTACATCACTAAGAGAAAAATTTGGTCCTTTAAATTCAGGGGTAAATAGCTGTGCATTTAATTTTCAAGTTCTAGATGATGTAGCAGGAACATTGTTAAAGAATCACAGTCACCCGTGTACATTTGTCACAGATATTAGATGTCCCTGCTCATGTAAAATCTGCAATCCTATTTGTGTTTGAAATAATCACCCGTGTACATACCAAATGCTGCTAACTCAGGCTCCTTCTTCCACTTCCCCAGGGATGCAGGAGGGTTAAGCCAGATCACTGTATTATGCAAAAGTAAGTCTCCCATGGAAAGGTCTGCAACCTGCCAAACCATAAACATATGAAACTACAAGAACATCAGTGCAAAGGCGATTTAAAGGAGTCTCCCTCTAAAAATTTTAAACAGCAAAAACTTTGGGATCAAGATTTCTGTCAGGCATAGACAGCTGCAATTATGTGTAAACAGACTATGCCAAAAGATGACCTGTTCAGTGCTAAGTGTACAAGCAAACCCCTAACTTTTGTGCGTTAAGTTAGGTACAACCTAGCATTGACAAGCTGGCACATCAAAATCTACAAGGAGGTTTAGTTTTACAATGCAGGAACCCAAAATCTGTGAACTCTTTCTTGTAATGTTTGTCCATCTCTCCCTCTTTCAATTTCTCTTTATATCGCCTGAACACATTTAAGTGCTCAAAAAAGTAGAAACTAACCATTTCTACTAGCTTCAGCTATGATGCTTCTGTTACATAACTATGCCTCCTGTAAACACCTCTGCCAAGGAATATTACTTGAATCTTCAAGTCCTACATATTTCCTGAGCAAAGACTAATAACTGCTACTTCTTGGTGGCCAGAAGTACAATAAAGCATTTGAGACAACTAGATTTTTCTCTTTGATCCTGAGACAAGAGGTCAGTTGAATGAACACTCACCCTTTCCCACATTTAGAAGTGATTTTCCACCTTTACTCCTTAAAACACAATACATTGAGAATTCAGCACTTCTGAGAAGTTGACTTCTCGGGAAACGGAGGACTTAAATTTCCACAGAACAGAGTACATCATGGGCAACAGCAGTACCTGCTTCCCCACGCTGCCTCCCTTCCCTAACTGGTGGGACCTCTAGGGTAAGCCACTGTCATTTGTATTTAAATGTCATTAAGTTAACAGCACACCAAGCCTGCTCTCCAATCCATGGTTATAACACTCACACTCACTTCTGCCTCCTCAACCCAACTGTGGTCTTCGCATGCCTTTTGCCACTCTCAACCCTTATCGTCCAAACTGCTTGCAAATACAGTGCTGCTACACCCAAGGGCTACCCTCCTCCATCCACACACACAACGGCCTCTGCTACTTGACCTCCATGGTCTCCAAGCTGCTGATCAAGTCCCACCCTCCACCACTTCCTCATCTCATCCCAAAACTCTTCTCATCATTGCCCTACGCTGCTACTCTAGCGCCCCTTCAGCTCTGCTTTGTTGAATCCCCATCTCATATTCTAGTCCCACCAACCTTACTCTGTTCTCACTGACGCCATCCACCCACCTGTCATGGTGAGGTTATAGTATAAAACCGTTCAAGAGCAGTGGGCTACATTTTCAATAGTAACTAGGGATTTTGGGGTGCCCAATTTGAAATGCCTTAAATGGGCCTTGTTTTCAGAGGGTACCGTATTTTTCGGACCATAAGACGCACCTGACCATAAGACGCACCCAGTTTTTAGAGCAGGAAAACAAGAAAAAAATATTCTGAACCAAATAGTACCAGTAAACTTAATAGAAGAGAAAAGGAAGGGAAGAGAAAGGAAGGCAAAGAAGAGAAAGGAAAGAGAAAGGAAGGTTAAGAAGAGAAAAGGAAGGGAAGAGAAAAAGAAAGAGAGAAGGAAAGAAGCAAATATGAGAGATGTTAAAGGGTCAAAGCGAACGCAGGCTTCTTCCTCTGGTAAACACCCAGTACCAGGGTGGGCCTCAATCCTTTGTTCAGTCTCAGAGGAATAGTTCTAGAGACATGTTTAATCCTAGTGGCTCAACAGGTTTTCTTCTTCGGCCCATTATACTGGGGAGCTTCCTTAATGGGCCATTAAGGAGACAATGGCCAGGTAGACATTCAGTCTGGGGAATTATCCCAGCCTTACACAAGTTAAAATATAACAATCATATTCCTAACTTCTAATATGAATACAAATCCTACACATAAACTATATAATCATTCCCCACAAATTACCACCTTTCTATTGACACCAAACATGGCATAGTTCCTATGGATTATAACAATCATAAAATATTAATACAAAATAATATCATAAATGGTTCCTTAAACCCTGACAGCGTCACATATTAATACAAAATAATATCATAAATAGTTCCTTAAATCCTGACAGCCACAGGGGGGCCAACCCCAGCCGAGCCTGCCCCATCCGGCAGGGGTGTGGGTTTGTTTGAGTGTGTGTTGGGTTGGCCAGGGGGTGGGGGCTAGCAGGGAGTGGGCTGGAGGGCCACAGCCCTGGATCTTTTTGCTATCCAGCAACGCCCCCTGGCGGGAACACTGCTTTCTGGACAGCATTCGGACTATAAGACGCACTCTCATTTTCCCCCCACTTTTGGGGAAAAAAAAGTGCGTCTTATGGTCCGAAAAATACGGTAAGTGTTCAGTGCTTTCTGATAACCATGCCCCTTTAAGGGGGTCTTAATATGGGCACAGAAAAATCACTGCTGAAACATTAGTTCTATGTACTGGGCTCCATGACCAAACCATACATTTCTGGCATGCCCTGTCATAGACAATACAGAAAAAGAATTTGTAATGGTTGCAACAACATGCAAGAAAGAGGCTCCTGAGTAGCAGACTTATAATAAAGAAAGTCAAGAATAAAGCCCTGACCTCTTTTTTTTCCCCAGTCTGTTCTGCTATGAGTTGGTCAAACACTGCACCATATTCTTCATGTATTTTCTGCATTTCATTAATATGGCTGGCAACTTTGTTCATTGTTTTTATGGCCACTAGAGGAAAAAACAAGTGGAAAAACAACTAGTTACACAGATGCTTCATAATTAATCATCAAGGGGGTTTGGAAAGAGTGGGGGGAAAGAAAGAAATACTCCTCCCCCACCGCTTAACAGATAATCACAGTTCCATAGTTCAGCACCTTACCATCAAGGTGATAGTGTTCTTCACTGTCTCCATCAGTTAGAGCAAAGAGTTCCTTCAGCAAGAGAGGGTACTTCAGTATCCGCTGGATGGGTTTGATAAGGTAAGACTCCAGTGTTGATGAGTGCTGCCGTCTAGGATTCTGAGCATCTAAAAATGCCTTAAAAGCAGTGTCTGTCTTAGCTAGAAGTAAAATGATAATAATAAAAAATAATAATTTGCCCAAACATCTGCCTTCATGAACTTTTTAAAGGGTGAAATGTCACTTGCCTAGAATAAATGTGTTTTGAGGGAAATACAAATTTTGATCACATATACAGTACCATGTTTTAGGCATTTGGGTTTTTAATTAATATCACATGCCAAAGAAGTTACTCATGATTGAACATCAGATAGATACCTACTAACACAAGCAACTTTTATTTAACCACCCTCTTATACATTATTTCCAGTACTACAGCTATTTTAGAGCTGTATGAAGCCCACCAGCCCTCCCCCATTCTTCCGCTAATTTAATAAAAAGGGGTCACTGCTATTTATAAGAATTTACAATGTCAGTGTTATAGGCATGTGCAGTCTTGTTAATATTACAGGCATCTTTAATGGTATTTTGTTGTTGATACTTTTAGTAAGCCTTAAAGTGCAGCACAAACAAAAAAATAGTCAGGAAGCCGAAAGAAGAGAATACATCTATGGCACAGTATAAATTAGACATGTACTGCATACCAGTGGAATATTTTAGACATATTAGACAGGCTAACAACCAATTACACTATGCCTCAATCTATAAGAGTTATAGAATTGATGACTTTCTACTACTCCCAGTGCATGAAACTGTTCAAAACCAGATATTATAGAAATGCGAGCATGCTCTCCAGCAAGTGCTCCCTTCAGAAGGATAACTGTCTCCAGGAGAAGTTGGGCATTTTGTAGACAGGTACATCAATGCAATAATGCTGTTATGATTTAAAATAAAAAAGGGCACCACCACAGCAATCAGAAGGCCATAAGACAACCCATAGCTGCATATAAAAATGCTGCTATACACACACTTTCTACCAGACTTCTAAAGATTTATCTTTGGGGCAAAAGAGGCTCCAAATTTGGACCTATATAATCTATGTATTTATTAAATTGTTTAAAAAAAAATCCACCAGCCAAAGATCTCTAGCCTATGTCTTTAATAAGATCAACCTCAACCTAGATGCTGCCAGCAGAAAGCATGAAATTGGCTTTGGCTGGCAACAAATGAGTTATTTGTGTATTCAGGGGATTGCCAACATTTCTCTGCATGGTAAACAGAGTTTACAATTTTTTTTTAATCAGAAGTTTCCTGGTTTGTTTAGCTGACATTCAAGGGTTCCTTAAAAAACAACAGGGTTTTTTTTTTTTTTTTTTTAAATTATGCTGCTCCTGCAACTGGAACTGCTAGTCTACCCACTATCCAAGATAAAAATATAATTAGATGAAGCTTTGCTGAACCTTATACTAGAGTAACACGTTCCAGGTGAAAGTCACTCCCATGGAGCAGCCACATGGGAACCAATTGGCAGGCACTTTGGACACAGCTGTTCCTCAGGGCGGTATGGAGCTGAGGAGCTACCTCATGCAGGGCCAGGCAAAAGAGTGGCACAGGCTGACCTAGTCTGGAATAGCAGCAGAGCTATCCCTGCTCCAAAAGAAGATATTTTTTCTCCTTCCATTCCTGGAGGCTCTCAGCCAGGTTTATTTGGGTCTCAACATAGGACATTAGTAGGCTTCTTTAGTACATAACCACAGGAACCAAGGGCCATCGCAAACCTCACTCACATCCCACTCCAAGTGCAAGGCGCACATCTTCAACTTGCCTTCTCTAATACACGGCGTCATACACTCTAGCCTGCGTGCACAACTCTCCTGCGGCAGAGGGTGAGCGTAAAACTACCCATGACAGATGTTGGTCACATTGCTTAAATGTGCCACTGGAAGGGGCTTAGGTAATCTGGTGGTTAGGGGGTTATAAATAGCCGTTCTGCAGCTTTTGCACCTGCACCATCCAACAGTGAGCAAGGGCCGTTTTCCTCATCAAAAGAGTGTTTTGGGGGGGGACCATATTGCATGTAAATCTTACCTTTTACTAGTACTTTTGGAACTTTAGTGTGGCTGGCACAGAAGGCACTGTAGAGCTTGAAACGGTCAGCATAATAAAGAAAGGATCCTCCCAAGGAAAACAACACTTTCTAGGATTCAAAAAAAGTGCAAAAAAAACAAACAAACCCTATTAGTTTTCCTTTTGACAAACTTTCTGAAATCAGACCACTTAGAAAGAATAACATCTTCTGTGCCACGTTTTAAGGCTCTTGCACATGATTAGAATGTCCCTGACCATTTACAATGGGTTTTCATCCAGGATGCCTGGAAACATACAAGGTGATCAAAAGATTTAGGTGTGTGGGAATTCCTCAGATAGCTGAGGAAGAAAAGAAGGTCAGAAACTCTTGAATAAGACAGATTCTTTTCTATCTGCTCTACATAATCTACTGTAGAACTGATGGCGTCTTGTTTAAAATGCTGTTGGTACAGTATGCATGTCATATTGTGTATATAATTTTATATGACATTTTCTCTCCCCTTTTTCATGGGCTTATTTGGGAACCAAATACTTTAGTGTTTAATGACCAAAAAGTGACTTCTGTGATCTGCTGTAATTATTTGCCAAGTTTTAAATATGCAACTTTGAAAGTGATCAAATATTACGTATATTGCAGTCTGTTCCTTTCACTCCCATCCTCAGACAGCTTTATTTTCAGAGCAGGGACTTGTCTTCTCCACCCCATCCCCTAATTATTATTTGTATTACAGAAATACTAAGAAGCCCAGCCAATGCTAAGAAGCCACCCATTATACTGGGTGATGTATGAACAGGTGGTAAGAAAGTCCTGCCCCAAGAAAACTTTGTATCTATGGACAAATATTAGCTCCATTATGCAACTAGGGAAGTGCAGAGAGAAGTTATGTACCTTGTTAAGGTTGCACAGGAAATATGTAACAGAACTCAACTCTGATTTCCCAAATCCCATTTAGTTCATTACTCCCCACAAAATTCTTCCTCTTGGGCTACATTTAGGTTTGCAAGGATTAGTCTTTTAAAATCGATAAATAATAAACGCCAAGTTCACTGTACACACAAACCAATTAAAAGATATTTCCATCAACACTAACTGAAGCAAATAAAAGCTTAAAACCCATAATTCTGCACAACTGTAAAATTAGAAATAAAGATCAAAATTGAAAAAAAGAAGACATTATCTGTCTAATTATAAAAAGAGAAATTCTGCCAATCCTAGCTGTACATAGAGTGTGCTGGATTAGTTATTTCTACCAGCTTGGCGCTGTTAGATGTATTAGTATTTTTAAGTTATCTTCTATTAAGACTATATGCCTGTAATTTTGATTTCATATGTACCATTAATTCCACAAACAATGCAATTTCTTATGCAGCAACATCTACCAGATTCATAGAGTGTTTTCTTCTGTGGAGAAAGCAATGGGTACTTACCACTGAAGTCTTATTTTTTTAGGTACCCTAGTTGGTTAAGCTACTTGAGTTAATTTTTTTATAAAGATAGAGAACATAACACTGATAATTTATTCCTTTCTATGTCTAATGTAACAAGAACAAATGAGTTTTATGTGGTGGGAAATAAAAAAAAATATTTAGGATAGAGTCCTTCCCAAAACGTAAAGATTTTTTGTTACTACATTTCCCCCCACATCAGTTCATTGCACAGACTGATTACTGTGAGACTGTTACTGAAGCATCTACCACTATCAAACATGCATAGTCTGCTAATGACCATTGCACCAACCAGGGAGACAACCGTTGATGGCATTATGCCAGGCTGCAGGTAGTAATGTTCTCCAATCTGGCTCAGTCCTGCAAATACATGAGACTCCGTGTCAGCCCTGCAGATGTCCCCAGGGATGATATCAGGTAGGGACAGGATATGCAACCCTTCACATGTCGATGGGGAGTTTGATAGTCCAGTGTGCTGGGCTGTTTTTGTCCATCCTGCCGACATGGCAAAGAACATGCAATGCTGCATTTGAATAGAACACGTGAATGAAGGAAGGCCAGATCTTTGTCAGAAGCTAACATTTTACATAAAGTCAAACCACTTTATGGTCAGGATTTGGCACTGCATGTTAACCTGTAAGATGATTCAGGTTTTATGACCTGTATAACATACATGCAGTACATAGGTTTGGTAGATCCTGCAATTTTGTCTCAGCCCAAAGACATTTTTGGGTCAATAAGCATGACACGGACTTTATGCAGGACAGGGCAAAACCTATTAATCAATGAAATTCCAGTTTGCCTACCACTACGCAGTACAGCACCTCTATTAATTTCAGTATGGAGTACCCTGTTACAGAATAAAATTAGTATTCTCTAATGATGAACCGTATTGGTAGGTTATGTGACTAATGCCATATTAAAATGAGCAATCAAGAACAAAGCCAAAAGGCTGTTCTTTCACAGACTCTTCAATTAATCCATGATCCCGAAGAAGCAAACCCAGTAGATAATTATTCACCAAGACATCTGGTCCTTTTATCAAGGTCAGTAATGCAACAAGAGCAAAAAGGACCAGGAGGATTTGCACTGGGTCGAGTTTAATCTGAACACTACATGAGTCATTTACCAGGAACTGAACACCACCAAACATTGTAAATGGATCATTCAATTAGCAACTAGCCACTCTCCACATCTTTCTCCATTTATTTAATTCAGTTTCATTTATTTAATTCAGTTTGTGTTTCTTCCCTTACCTATCCCTCAAAATATTAGAAATAAACATTTAGAAAGTGCTTGACATTCTTGCTTATTTGTACTTTATGAACCTATTGAGTAGAGAATACGAATTACAGTTCAAAACCTTTTCCCCAATGGCTTTCCTGAACTGGCAACATAGACTTGTCAGTAGTAAGGTTTTATGCAATTACATTTCTGCTGCTAACTTTTCCTCAGGGTCTGAAAGATGAAATCTGACAGATAAAAATAATAGGTCTAACCCTGCATGTTTTTGCCACGTGGGATATCCTAGTTTCAAAAAGACTCATGGAGTTGGGTAACAAGTTCATGTGAAAGTTAAAAAGGGGGTGTTCTGACAAAGTAAGAGTCATAATAATCAAACTGATTTGATACAAAGTTACAGGGACTACTTTTGGGATACATTTTGACAGTGCAAAAATATTGTAGAATAAGAGTGACATAAGCATTTAAATTCCAAAGGGGTAGCCGTGTTAGTCTATTGTAGAAAGACAACAGAGTCCTGTGGCACTTTTAAAGACTAACAGATTTATTTATCGCATGAGCTTTCGTGGGAGAAATAAATCTGTTAGTCTTTAAAAGTGCCATAAGCATTTAAGTTTGCTTTGGACTGATTCAGAGTTTAAATAAAATGCTTACCTTAAACTGGTCAACCGTTTCAAGCTTTTCCAGGTCTGGCACCAGCCTCACTCCATCTTCGAGAGTTTTCAGGAACTCGACTTGGAATGCTACCATTTCAGTCAAATTCCCAAAGAGAACATCAAGCTAATAAAAGAGAAAAGTTTAATATGCTAAAAACCTCACAGTTTAGAAGATTTTCCAGCCAATCACAATTTACAGAACATTAGCACTTCCCTTTTCTTAGGTCTGGTCTATACTACAGTGTCAGAGTGACATAAGCTGCCTGCGTCAACCTAGTTCTGGATGTGTCTTCACTTAAATATGTCTCCCACTGACATTAAATGCCTCTCTATGCAGATTTAATAACACCACCTCCTCGAGGGTGTTAATTCACAGTTGATGTAATTAGGTTGACACAGCATCAGGGTAGACACTTAATTGCTTATACCAACCATTACTGGCTTTCAGGAGCCATCTCACAGTGTCCCCCACTGACAATATAATCGATACAAGGGCTCCTGGTCAGGACATGCACCAATGACACATAGAGCCAAGTCTGCATGCACACAAGCGATTTAAGCCACTCAGTGGCTTATTTGCTGACATAAATTAGATTGACATAATTTTGCAGTCGAGACATGACCTTAAACTCCAGCAGTGTAGTGTGGTGGGGTTGTTAGCACAAGATTAAACACTATTGATCAAGTATTTTTATAGTCAGCATCAGGCTAATTATAAACATTCCTGAAGTAAGTTTAACCTCCAATGACTTCTTCCATTCCTTCCTATATCAGACAGTAAAACCAAAAAAATCTGACGGCACTAAGACAACAGTTACCATACCTCATCTTGGGTAAGGAAAGTCTCTTTTTGTAGAGGTTTCAGATATCTCTCCATGAGACAGGTTAAATCCTTAAAAATAAAAAGAAAGAAAATAAAATTCCCTCCAATTACCTCTCCAGCTTTTACAGCGAGAAAGATCCTCTCCTGAACACCACTGATGAACCTTCCAGGTCTTTTGTCTGTCTTGTATCAAACATGAATATATTCTACCGAAATTTACCACATTATTTATTTTCGATATCATGTCTTAGTTTTATATTTCTCTGTACCCCAACTAAATCAAATTCATGCCTATGTTAAAAAAATAACCTGTGTTATTTGGTTGTTTCAGTTTTAAAATATCTAGTGCATTTTGGATGCTCCTATTAAAAATAATGAGAAGTCCTATAGTAAAAGATAGCTTGCCACAAGACCAGCAAATTAGTTTTTATTTTTTTGGTAGTGGAACAAAAATATTGAAGAGCTTTAACTGAAATTCAACTCAAAGGAAAACGGACAAAAAATAAACATACTTTGACATAGGTGCGTTCTGTTTCAAGGAGTTCACAAATAACCTTGCGTAGTTTATCAGCATCTGTAAGTTGTCTCATGGTGGATAGCTGAGGCCCCGTAAATTCCTGAGGATGCAAACTTGAATCAGAAGGCTTCATCTCATGTAGACTGCGACAAAAGGCAGCAACTTGTTCTGTACTCTTCAAAGAGAGAAAACATTACTCCTTCTTATTTTAAGTAGGAGCTATTTGAGCTACTGTATACCCCAGGTACACATTCTGTGTTCTTATTCATCATTAAGTAGTGTGCTATGATTCTGTGTCCAAGGTTTTAATATCCTGGGCTGAATGTTCCAGTCTGCCACGTTCACTGTCCGCCACAGACACAGAGCAAAGTTACATTATAACACCTGGAGACTCACACTGGAACCTTCCCCTTTTGTAGAGGAATGGTCACCTTCTACACCATCTGCCTCTCTCATTGCTGGCAAAAGGGAGAAGGACCGGCCTGGTGAAGTGAAAGTCTACAAGGCCTGATCCACTGGGATAAGCACAGTTATGGAATTTATGCCAGTGGAGGAAATTAGAGCAGCAGGGAACCTACTCTAACTTCCACAGGGCCTGGGGAGCGAAGGCTACGGGACCCACACCTGGCTCGAGGCAGCCGTCATTCTCTACCTGTTGAGAATCATGACCCCGTTATGAAGAACCAAGATGCACTGTTCTCAGACATGAAGCGTGACAAAACATCTATTGACTAGCACCTCAAATGAGTTATATTAAGACAATGCCGCAACTGCACAGCATGTGAATTGCACCAGACGACTATCAAGTCACCAACAAGTCTCTAGCCCAAGAAGTATGAGCAAGTACAATACAGATCACATAAGAGAATGGATACGATCCCAGATTGCATAACAGAATTAAAAAAATATGTAATGGTTTTAAGCCAAAGTAAATTTTTGTTATTTGTTTTTGGTAGCACACAGAACATGGTAAGCACTATGCAAAAATTAAAGGAGGGATAGTCCTGGTTCTAACAAAGCTGAATGCTAAAAGAAAGTGGGAAGAACAGAGGAAAGGAATTACAAACATCCAAGGAGAATACATGGAAGTGGTGTTTAGTGATGTCCTGAGTTTCTCTCTGTATAGGACTTGATCTATATTGAATGTTAAACAATGTCGGCTAGCCTAAAAGTATTTGAAAATACAGACACTCATCAGGCTCAGACTTTAAGGTCAGAAGGGATTATTTCAATTGTCTAGTCTGATCTCCTTCCTGGTGGGTCTTGCCCAGGTGTTCAGGGTCTAACTGATCACCATATTTAGGATTAGGAAGGAATTTTCTTCCAGATGAAATGGGAGGGCTCTGAGTTACTACAGAGCATTTTCTGTAGTAACAGAGCCCTCCCTATCTACTGTCCTGTCTCCAGCTGTTGGGGATTTTTGCTACCGGCAGTTGCCAATGGGACACATGCCACTGTAGGCATCCCAATCATACCATCTCCTTCATAAACTTATCAAGCTCAGTCTTGATGTCAGCTAGGTTTTTTGCCCTCACTGCTCCCCTGGGAAGGCTGTTACAGAACTTCACTCCTCCGACGGTTAGAAACCTGTATTTAATTTCAAGGTTAAATGTCCTGATGGCCAGTAGTTTATAGACATTTGTTCTTGTGTCCACATTGGCGCTGAACTTAAATTATTCTTCACCCTTCTTGGTATTTATCCCTCAGATGTATTACTGAGCAATCATATCTTCCCATAACCTTCTTTTGGTTAGGCTAAACAAGCCAGGCTTTGAGTCTCCTCTCGTAAGGCAGGTTTTCCATTCCACAGATCATCCTTCTCTGCACCTGTTCCAGTTGTCATGAAGCTTAAACTTAGACTGTAAGCTCTTTGGGGCAAAGATCATCCTTTTGCTGTGCCTGTACAGCATCTAGCACAATCGGAATACTGCTCCGTGATCAGAAGTGTTAAGTGCTACTGCAACAATAAACAAGGAAACCTTCAAATCATTCAATTAGCTGCCTGGGTAATTGATGTGACTCTTACCCTCCTTCTTTCCCCATCATACTGATTGTATCCACTGAAAGTTCCTTGAGCATATACCATTTTTACTATCTGTAGTTACAGTATGCAGTTCTGAGCCTCCAAGAACTACCACAAGACAAATGAAATAATGGTAAATTTAGTTTTTCAGATATTCAAGTTAACAGGGAGATCAGTTTAATATGTTGGAAGAGATTTGGACATTCTCTGAGGGACGTGAAGAAACAGTCCTAAATGCAAGACGGCACTCTTAGTGGGGCTGTCCCATAACTGGTCACTTGTTTCAACTGTCAAGACAATTCAGGTGCCAATTTTATTGGCCTTTTTATTTAATGCAGGCTCTGGTATTGGAGAGGGATGGAGTGTACCCAGGAAAATAGTGGTTTGCAGAGGTTACTCTTCTTCTCACCTTTCTACTGCATCTTCCCTTGGCTTTTAAAAAACGATGGCATTATAAATATTTGTCTTTACAAGAGTATGTCCATATGCCCTAAGCATTGTGCAAGGGGTATTTTTTAAGATAAACCTCATATAAAAATTAAGCATTGCCTACCTATACCATTTTCATCATAGGCAGATTCACCATCTCTATTGTACAGTCCACAACTCCTTCCCCACCCTCCAATAAACATGCAGTTTTACTCCAAAAATATAAAAGGCTGATTAAAAGCATAAAAAAATCACTTCTATCTCTTGTGATCATGGCAGAGCCAACATAGACACAGGAGAGTGTGTCAGTCTATGAGTCTCCAATTTGGCTACAAAGTACAACTCGGTAACAACTCGGTAACAACTTGGTAACCTAATGACAAAGACGCTTGTGCAACTCTCTTGATGGATCTCTTTACTACCCTTTATTTACAAAAATATTCCCATTATCACTATAACGAGTGTCTGTAGAGTCATCAGCAATTCTGCTGATGTAAGTAGTGTCCCTGACAGATGTTCCCCTGTGCCAGTTTTTGTCTCCTTTGTTTGTGTGGCCACCCCTCCCAGGCTGCTCATGGGAATGGCCTTTTTACAGCTTCTTTGGTGCCATGGCCCTGCCTAGGGAGGAGGCCCCTTAACTATTGTTCCAGCCCTGGCTCGGTGTAGGGTGGACAATGCCCAGGAGTGCAAGACTTAAATGGCCTGTTAAGCTTAAGGGCATGAGTCATACCTGTGGCTCAGATCTTTGCCCAGACTTGTTCTGTGCTTACCTTCAGTTTTCCCTGCCCTCTCTCTTCCCCTGTAGCAGAGGGAGCCAATCAGAGTTACTGGCGGGAAGCTGCCTGAGTTTGCCTTTAAAACCAGACATTTTTGAGTCAGACATCAGAAAGGTTCCTGCTCTGCCACCTGGCCTGATCAGCTAGGGGTCTTTGGGGGCCCTTTCTCCGCTCTCGTTTAATTTTTGAGCATACCCCCATTTTTAAACTCCCCTCCCACGAACACCAAATTTTCCTGTGAGATCTCCTGATGATTGAAAATGAACTGAGCCTCCTCTGCATCCTCTGATGCTGCTGCTGTGCCTGCCTCTATTCCTGCTGCTGTCCTGGGAATTGGTAAGGCTCTCCTCTTGCAAATTCTCCCTGCTCTAGCTGCTGGCCTTGCTTCCCCAGCAGACAGACTTAAGTTAATTCCTTGGTCTGTGCCTGAAACTATTTCTAACTCCGCAGTTCCCTTGCTGCTTAAAGAAAAGCCTGTGCCGCTGCTAAGCTCTGCCTCTGTGTGCTCTGTCCCGGGGCTCCCTGCTTTCAGCTGTTTCCACTGCTGCAGCCACCATCCCCTAACTCCCTCAGGAGCTGTACCTGAGCTCACATCACTCTGCCTCTGGGACTGCTCCCCCTGGTCAATAGGACCAGTATAGTATAAGGCGTGCCATTAGGTTTAGTTTCATTAGTTGGTTTAGGTTTAGTTTTGTTAAGTTGTATTTTATTAGCTTGTATAAGTTGTAGTCCTGTTAGAATTGAATTTTGTGTCTGTGTTTAGTGGTAGTTACGTGGGATACTTGTCTGCCATTGCCTGTTATATTGTGTGACCATAGTTAAGCTAGATTAAAGATAATTGTTTTGCTGTATTGCTCCTCTCTTTTTGTTTTTCCTTCTTTCTGTTGTTCATTATTAGCATAAGTTGTATAGTTACTGTTAAGTTGTTAAATAAGTGCCTCTGTGTCTTCATCTCTCCCCGAACACCCCAAGTCCTCCGCTGCTGTTTCCCCCTCTCCCCGAACTTCCAAAGCCCCTTGCTGCCTTTCTTCTTTGATTCTTCTGTGTTTAGCCTGCAGGCTCCTGAAGACTGCTCTGAGCCTCGCCCTGCAGGGCTTCAGTGCCTCTTGCATCCCTTGCAGCTGTACTCTTCTCTCTTCCTCTGCCACTGGTTACTCACCCCACCCTCACCCCTGTTCCTTAACCCAGCCTCTAGGTACACTCTTACAGACTGCCTGCCACTGTTAGATAGAGACATGTATGTAGATAAGTTGTAATAGTGTTAAAATGTAGTCCATGTCTGTATAAGGTTATCTGTTAAAGTTAAAATGGAGTCCATGTCAGCATGTGTGGTTGGCAGGCAACTCTGGTCAACTTGGCAGACTGCCAGCTTAGGCTGAGGTGACAAATCTGCCCAGAGACATCACTCAGTTGTGGGTGGTGTGCATAAAAGCAAGGGCCGGGTGCAAAGAGACAGAAGTGCCGTGTGGACAACATGGACTATGGCGGGAAAATCCCTGCCTTATGATTCGACTTTGGACTCTATATAAGCACCCTGCTCTATGGGGCCAGGCTGCTTCTTTTTCCTTCATCTTCATTGTGGGAGCTGCTGTTGCTGGACTTTAAGAGACTGAAATCACTGAGACTGAAATCACTCATCTGTGGCAAGCATCGGACCAGGAAGAGAAGCAGACGACTGCTCCCGGCGGGCGCCGGTCCTGATCCAGGAGA
>ML685813.1:3406190-3419384 GCA_007922175.1 Pelusios castaneus | reverse complement strand
GCAGACGACTGCTCCCGGCGGGCGCCGGTCCTGATCCAGGAGAGGGGTCAAGTTCGGAGGACTTCGGACCTGGACCCAGAAGCAGACGACGTCCACGATTGAACTGTGTATTGGTCAGCGACCATCTGTCTCTCCGTTCCAGCAGACGATCGGGTAATCAACACCCAGGAGGGAGAAGACAAGTGTAACGTTTGGGCCCCTTTAGGTTAAGGGTGGTTAAGGAATAACTGGAGGTGGTGTGTTGTTTTATAAAGCATTCTGCTGTTAAATAAAGCTGTTTTGTTTATACTTACCTTAAGTCTGGACCTGCGAATCTGTTTTCCTCTAACACTGTTCAGGGTTGATAGATGCCCATTCAAGGCTCAAAAATCCTAGTCATTTTTGGAACACCACTGTACTCTTCCCTCTTCCTCTGCTACTGATTACTCACCCCACCCCACCCTTGTTCCTTAACCCAGCCTCTAGGTACACTCTTACAGACTGCCTGCCACTGCAGTCCTACAAACCAAGTTATCAATTCTCATCTGTACTATTACACTTGTGTAAATTCACTAATCACCCCTATTGTGCAATTTTACTGCCATTTGTATCTCATTCATATTCATAAAACCCGATTGGTTACCACTGCCTTTACTGTACTTCTACACCTATACCACCGTGACATATTGCTTTTTTTTTTTGTAGAATCGCTAGCCACCAATTGTGACTCACTGGGACATCTCTTCATTTTCACACTGCTTAATAAGAGAAACCCCATACACCCCATTACTGCCTACTGTGACAAACCCCATACACCCCATTATTGCCTACTGTGACAAACCCCATACACCCCATTGTTAAATTTTCTTGTTTTACATTTTTCAATAAAGATTGATTTGTACCCCACTGTTGTGGTAATTGCCCCCCAAGATCCTCTACCTGCTGGCAGGGACAAGTAGCTCACCACTGTTTTACACTGCTTTTGCTGACAGTGTTAAAGAAGATGACAAACCAAATGCAGGAGTGTAATAAGTGTACACACGGGGAGAAAGAATGGGACAATGTTTTGTAAACTGTGGTGAATATGGCAAAGATAATACAGATGCTGTTTTAGCCAGCTAACAGACTATTCTACATCTATTGTTTTTTATGTCACATTGGTGTAAAAAAGGCAAGCTTATTTTAATGGGGAAGAGGTATTGGCACTGTTTTATACATTTTTAAGTCAATCTGCTGAATATTTTGTTGTGGGCTACAAATCCCCAGTAAAAGAGAAAAAAAAAGTTTCTAAAACGTTCTGACTGGTTCTAAATTATTCTGTTTAATTCTAAAGAAAATCTCATACTCCTAGTTGATACACGAGGATTTACCGACAGGAAAAAGGCAGTAAAATTAAAAACAAAAAGGACAAGTTTTATTTGGTTAATTTCCAGTGAGTGCATATAGAGGATGAAATTCATTTGCATGGCTAACTTCTTTAAGTTGTATTGGAAAATCTCAGCTGTAGTTATCAAATTGCAGTATTAGTAAGATGGTAGGTAGGTAAATAGCCCGGGCATCATGTAAAAAACAAAAACACATTTTTGCTCCATTACCAACTAATAAATGAGATTTTCGTTAGGAAGCATGTTTATATGGAGATGGACATTATTGAGGGGAGGAAAGGGGAGGCTACATTTGGTGGCCAAATCCAGACTGCTTCCTGGGAGATGGGAACTTTTAGAAGTCTGAGACAAGAAATCTGAGGTTGGGAAGGAAGCTTATGTACATTGACTCTGAGCTTGTTCTGATCATATAGGAGAACAGAAAAGAGGGCAGAGTAAGGAAATAGAAGGAGCAAGCCTGGGGGGAACATAAAAAGGAGAGGGATTTAAGAACTGGGAACGAGGCAGGGCGGAATCATGAATGCTTAGAGAGTGAGATGGTTTGGCACATTAAGTGCCAGCAGCTGTTCAAGTTTCCCACCTTACTGTGCTTTAATCCAGAATCAGAGAAGCTTTGAAGTCAGAATAATTCAGTCTCTCTGCCCCTTCAATCCACATTAAGCATTCACTGAAAATACATTAATAGTATCTATAAACTAAAGAACAAACCTGGAAGCCACTTTGGAGAAGGAACTCTGCCCACTAGGATGTGAAGTAGAACCACCAACTCATTTCATGTCTCCGCTTCTGGACACGGTATGGACTTTCCCATAAGAATACAGTGCTTTGTCCACAATTAGTTTATGGCTGCCCACACTCATCCAAGCCTAAAACTGCTATGTGTTAGATCAGCAGTTACACAAAGGTGACATTTTCTTTAACATACATATTTAAGTGATGAACAGTTTACAGCTGACTTTCAGGAACGGCTGAAGAAACTCTCTTGGTTGCTATTTGATTATTACAGCAGTGACATTTCACTTCAGTAGCTGAGACCTGTAGGTAAGTAGGTAAGGAACAGAGCAGCAAATTATTGGTTCTACCTGAATTATGGGAGCAGGACTAGTTCACCTCTAATTCAGCCACTTTTGGGTAGTCTACAATCTCTTTCTTACCACGCTGTATTTACTTGCTGATTAAACATACTTATATAAATGACAGTTGATCTTGCGCCAAAACCCTGCTATTGATTATGGGCCCTATCCTTCCTCATTCACACCATCTACATTAACTAAAGGTTTGATCATACACCATTTGGGAGCAGGATCAAGCCTGACAGCCCCAATGCAGCAGACACTTAGGATGAAATCCCAGTCCCAGTGTGGTAAAATTTCCATTGAATTCACTGGGGCCAGGACCTCACTCAATGACTTCAATGGAACGTAAACACTCATTGAAGTGCCATGTTGATTCAGGGCTGTAGGGCAGTGGTTTTTTTGGGACCCAATTGAAAAATATAATTTATGCCCACGACCCAACAATTACATCTTTGAGCAATGCATTCCAATCTTTTGGCGGCCGCATCAGGGGGCGCCATGACACAGGACCTGATGGTCTGCGACCCAGTACTGGGTCCCAACCCGTGAATTGAAAAACCTCTGCTGTAGGGAACTAGCAACCAGAGAAGTGTTGGAGCAGGCCTCAATTTAGCCCATTCTGGGTCCACTCTATTTAATAAAGGTAAGTTCTTCAGAGAGGAAGGCTGGTCCAATGACTACAGCACTACTCTCGGATTTGAGAGACCGGGGTTCAAGCCCCTGCTTCATCATATACTTCTTGTGTGATCTTAGGCAAGACACATAGGGCTTGTCTTCAATGCAACGTTAGCTTGCGGTATAACCATTGCAGGGCCAGATTAAGACATGCTGAGGCCCTTAGCTATGTCAAGACTCAGAGGCCTCATACCATTTAAAAAAAAAAAAAAGAGAGAAAAGTGTATTACATAACAGAAAGGGTAATGATAAACTGTTCTATTTGCATATATACACAGGGAAAGATGCAACAAAAACCAACTAAATAAAAGATACCTCTTGCAAAAAGCCCTTTTTGCCTTATCAATTTCAATTATGATAAATCATCTTAGTTATCTCCAACATATTTAGAGGCCCCTCTTAATGTGAGGCCCTAAGCCATGGTTTACTTGGCCTGTGCCTAAATCCAGCACTGCCTGAGTCTCATCCCAACCCATATGATGTACTCACACAAAAATCTCGACCTTGAGTGAAGTGGTGCTTTACACTTGAGCTAGCTGGCTTACTGGATTCAAGCTCTACTGCTCCTAAAGCTCAAGTAATGACAGCACGTGCTCAGCCACTCTGTGCTGCTGATCCAAACATCCTATATTACTCAAGTGTTATTTTGCAGTGCGATCGCTCCCACTCTGCTGAGGTTAACTCACACCTAGATAACACTCCTGTGGTGTAGGGAAGGGCATTGTCTGTTTTACAGACGGAGAAGTGAGACACAAGGAAGCTAAGGGCTCATCTTCACTGCACAATTAGCTTAAGCTAGAGAGGATGAATACATTACATAGACTACTCTTATGGGGGCTATGGGAATAGCTAGGATAGGTAGAACCATATTTAATAAAAATGAAAATTCATACTATATCAACAAATTTGGGTTTTTTCCAGCATTTCATCTGGAAATAAGTTATTTCCAGCAACACATTAACACACCTAAGTTTGTAAAAATTATACTATGTGTAGACATTCATGTTATCTCAGATGTGACTTTTGTAATGCAGAGTCTATGAAATATACAGCCACAGCCACAAAAGGATAATTATATTTCTAGCAGTTATTAGAGTTCTACAACTTGAAGGCTTGGTGGTGTCAAAGCTTTATAATAGTAGAGTCATTTTGGTTCCCCCCCTCTCTTTTTTTCCAACATTTTAATCATGGGGTCATGCCTTTCATAGAAGTTGTTCACATTGAGTCACTAGAGAAGATGGACTATATAAAGAACAACTGGGAAAGCCCTTTAATATAATGGAATACCAGACAGCAATTTCAAGTGCTCATTTAAACTAAATGCTCATTATCATTCATTGTCAGACTAAGAGGGTAGTGTAATAACGGCCATGTTCCAAAAGGTAACAACAAATCCCTGCCTTATTGTGAGCTATTTTCCCCCATCACATACGGAAGCTTAATAAGATGACCAGTCCCAAACTTCAGTCACATCTGCTTTCAGCTACCAGCACACAGAACTTTTACTTTACAATTTGGATTCCTCACATTAAGTTGTGTTTTAAGTTTGGTAAAAAGACAAATGATTTAAATTCTGGAAAAATACAATGTAAATTGATGCTTTGCAACAGAATTTCAATCTCAAGGCCATTAACATTCATGGACCTGTTCGGGCTTGTGCCTTGAGCGAACATCAAATCATCTTTTTGCTTGCACCCCATTGTGCCTTCTCTGCAGCTGTTATCGGCAAATGTCTTATTTAAAGAAGGCAAATAGTGACAGGACCAAAGAAACACTGGACAGCCAAAGTGTTAATTATAACATAGTGCAGATTTTGCTTAAACTTCTCAAACACTTAATTAAAATGTCGTCATAACCCACTGCACAGAGACAGAGGGAAGAGAACGGAGTAATTTCATAAATAAATAGCTCCCTTTATGTTCCATTTACAGATCTGTTCCCCACCCATTATTGGCATAGTGAGATATCAGTTCAGTGTGCATTAGTTTAAGCCAAGAAAACTACTGCATCATATTCAGGGCTCAGTCCTGCAAATCTTCACTCATAAAAGTAATTCCAAGTAGTGATTTTGATGGAATTCTGGGTACTAACAAGGATTGGGACCTATGTCTGTTTCTGACAAATTAACAAGAACCAACCCATTCCCACACAGAATTCAGCAGGTGAGCTAATCTCACATCCTTCCTGAGCAGGAGCATTTCCTCAAAAGTTGAGCATGTTGACATCATTGAAACAGTTGGTGTTTTGGCTGATTGCCCTCTAATTGAGAGAGGGCTGCAGTTCCCTCTGCTGGTCACCATTTTAAAAATATACAGGGGTGAAAGCATGGAGTAAAATGTGGGCTTTCAGGGCACTCAACATCTCTAACTTAGAATGGGCAAAAGTTTTTTAAAAAACAACAACAACAAATACAACTGTTCTACAAATTCCAAACAAAAATTCAGACAAATCCCTCCCCTTCAGACTTGACCTTGATTGTTACAGAGACTGCATAGTCTCAAAAACCTCCATGGGCATAAGCATTACTGTTTACTTAGCAGCACCTTTATAACCCTCTTAAAATTACTACAGCATGAAGCTACATTTAACTAATTGCTTAATCTAGTTACAACAGTGGGGTCTGCTCACCAAATGCAGCATACGATAAAGAGAATCGCCGGATCTCTCAATGCCTCTGTTCCTGGGTTTACGTTTAACTCTCCAAAGAGCAGACATCATTGGAAAGGTGTTATTGTGAAAATGTTGTTACTCAGCATTTTCAGTAACAAACACACTAAAAAAAAAATAATCCAAATTTCTTCCCACGTTCAACTGATTTGAAATTCTTTCCTGTTCCGGAAGAGTGTTCCAGCCTCATATTCCATGCTGCTCACTTGACACATGATCACAGAAAACATCCTCGCCTGTGTTTTAATGAGGGCAGCTATTGCACTTCCTTAAGACTCTGCTCCTGTATCATTCGCTGTGTGTCTTCTTCTTTCAATATATCAATGAGAATTTAATTCTCAACTCTAATCTGTGAAGTCACTTCTGAAGACTCCCTGGCATGGAACTGTCATATGACAACTCCTGCAAGAAATGATTAAAACATGTAGAGAGGAAGCCAACACTGGAATATAAATGTCTATTGCCTGTGGATTAGTCCCATCTGATTGACTACAACCTGTACTGCGTAAGATTTTAAACATTTGGACAGACAGACAGCACACACCGATTTGACAACTTTAAAAAGCCAGTTATATTATATTATTAGAAAACCTTAGGCTGTTTTTTAAACTCCCCATTTTAATCCTTTAATATCAACTTCTACACATATTGAGGGCTATGTATCAATAGATCTTTTTGCAATGTTAATCAAAACCAAAATTCAAAGAAGATTCATCTTCACAGAACACTTTTAATAAATCGAATGCATAGTACCTTAAGCACAAGTGCAAGGTAATTAGTTTTAATTTCAAGAGATAAAAGGTCTTAAATTAGAAAAAAGGAAATGAACATCCAAGTAGCATATCAACTTGTCAGATTTTTAGCCACATCCACAATTGGGGAATGAGGCAGATCACTAAACTAAATACTACTGACCAATGTTCCCTCTAAGGTTTGGCAGCTTGTGTGCAAAATTTTCAAGCCGTGTGCAAAACTTTTTCTGAATAAAATTTTTCTGTAAACTCACATGACAGAAATTATAGGCATTAATTGAAGTTAAAGTAATTGTAAATAGAATTAATTAATTGTGTTTAATTGAATTTGAATGAATTTTGAATTGAAATTTAATTTTTAGAAGGGTTTTTATTTAAAATTAATTTTTTAAAAGTTTTTTTTTAGGAAGGAAGGAAGGAAGGAAGGAAGGAAGGAAGGAAGGAAGAGAAAAAGAAAGAAGGAAAGAAGGAAGAGAAAGAAGAAAAGAGAAAGAAAGAAAGAAGGAAGAGAAAGAAAAAAGAGGAAGGAAAGAAGAGCAAAAGAAAAAAGGAAAGAAAAAGGAAGACAAAGGAGGAAAAAAGAGAAAGAAGGAAGAGAAAGAGAGGAAGAAAGAAAAAAGGAAGGCAAAGAAGAGAAAGAAGGAAAGAAAAAGGAAAGCAAAGGAGAGAAAGAAAGAAGGAAAGAAAAAGGAAGGGAGAACGAAAAAAGAGAAGGAAGGAAGAGAAAGGGAGAGAAAGAAGGAAGGAAGAGAAAGAAGGAAGAAAAAGAAGAAAAGAAGAGAAAGAAAAGAGAAGGAAGAGAAAGAAGAAAGAGGAAGGAAAGAAGAGAAGGAAGAGAAAGGAAGGAAGCAAAAAAAGAGAGAAAGAAGGAAAGAAAGAGAAAGAAAAAAGAAGGAAGGAAGGAAGAGAGAAAGTAAAAAGAGAAGGAAGAGAGAAAGAAAAAAGAAGGAAGAGAAAGGAAGGAAGGAAGCAAAGAAAGAGAGAAAGAAGGAAAGAAGATGAAACAGGAAGAGAAAGGAGGAAGGAAGGAAGAGGAAAGAAAGAAAGAAGAAAGAAGGAAGAGAAGAAAGAGGAAGGAAAGAAGAGAAAGAAAAAAAGAAGGAAAGAAAAAGGAAGACAAATAAGGAAAAAAGAGAAAGAAGGAAGAGAAAGAGAGGAAGAAAGAAAAAAGAAGGAAGGCAAAGAGAAAGAAGGAAAGAAAAAGGAAAGCAAAGAAGAGAAAGAAAGAGAGAAGCCAAGGCCGCTGGTGGGGGAGGACCCTACCGCGGCCCTGGGAAGCTGCCGGTGGGGCGGAGCAGACCCCAGCCCCAGAGGCTGATCCCGGCCCCGTGCTGGGAGGCCAAGGCAGTCGGATGAGCCTGGCCCCGGGCCGGGAAGTTGAGGCGGTCAGCGGGTGGGAGCCTGGGAGCCCGCTGCGGCCGCAGCCACCCCGGCCGCGTGGGGCAGGCAGGCAGGCCCGCGCACCTGAGCCGAGCCGGAGCCTGCCTGTCCCACCCTGGGGGCGGGGAGGGCCAGCCCAGAGGCCGGGCGCGGGCCGGGTCTGCCGCGGCAAAGCCACAGCCCCAGGGGTCTGGAGGGAGCAGCGGGGGCTGCCAGGCTGCGCGGGGGTCCCTTAGTGCTGCGCGGGGGGTGCAACGGCCGCTGCGTGGCCGCGCACCCGCGCAGCTTAGAGGGAACACTGCTACTGACATCATCACAGGAAATAACTCAAGTTTTGTGTCACTATGGTAACAGCATGCAAAATACTTAAGCTCTTGTTGGTCTATAATGTTGGGCACCTGCCTCCAGACCAAGTATGTTAAATTTATATCAGCACAGATTAAACAAATAAGCACATAATTATGGAGCTAGTTTTGTTACATAAATCTTACACTATTATGTTGGCTACATGGGATATCCTGTACAACTAGAGATGGCTTGACACAGATATTGTTTGGAACTGGGCTAAATTTTATACAGATCTTGGACTGAAAACTAAATCAGGAAGTCAGGATTCACATTTGGATTATGTGGCGTTGAAAATCCCCCTTCTGGTTCTAGGAACCAGTGTAGTGGGGAACATTAGAATACAAAAATATACGTGCATAACTCACTGACATTCAAAGAAGTTTGACTTAGGCCCAAGCTAAAGCCTCTATCTCCAGTACAAGTTTTGTAAAAAAGATAAGCGTACACATTTGCTGATATTTACGTCTTTAAAACTAGGAGAGACTGAGCTGACTCAGAGTCAGCTAGAAACATGCTGCCTTTGCTTTTAAAAGAAAAGGGAGAGATTAGATTCTTCAAAACGAGAGATTAAGAACATCAGACCTATCAGACAACTCCCTTTTCCTGTGCAGGATTGTTTCTATCGTGTATTTTCTAGTGCTTTCTCTAGCATAGGTTTAAGACGTCCCACATCTTTCTGTTTACAGTGAAATAATTCCATTGAAACTATGAGGTTTTGTTTCAATTCTTCCCAATATAAATGTTGACCTACTTAAGAAAAGTCCAAACAAAAAAAAAACCAAACCAAAACAAACTAACAAAAAAAGCCACCCCATAAAAACCAAACCAATCAAAACCCACCAATCTTGTGTCTTTTCCCCCTTCTTTTTGATGGATGAAGGGAGCCTGGAAGTTTCTCCTGCCTCTTTTTGCTATTAGAAATTTACATTTTGTGTACTCTGGGATTACGTTAATATTAACCATCCAGAAAAACCATTCTTTCTAGAGGTTAAAAAACAAGAGGTGAGGGGTGGCAGTGTGAATGGATTTTCAGGCCTATTTTGTCAAGTCACAGATGCATAGAAAGGTCACAAGGTCGAGTTCTGCAGTATTCTTTCCAGGTTACAGGCATATCACAATTGCCATACTCATATAGCATCTTCACTGACCGCTGCCCTCAAACTCTTTCCTCTCCCAACTTCCTGAAGGTGCATTTCACTGTGTACAAACAGTCAATGGAAGCTAAGGCCCATGAGGTCGGCATCATATCATGATTCATAATCTCAGTAGGGTTGGAAGGAGGTGGCAATACTGGAATGGGACCTTTTTTGACTGATCCTGCGAGCACCTGTGGTGATCTCCATGGGATTTTAGGAGGACCATGTGTGGTGAGGGTACCTTCATTACTCCCCTTCCAAATTGGCTCCCCAATATTGATGGAAGATTAACAGATTCTTCTGTCAGATACTTGGAAGCCCAGTGATACAGAAGACATTTCAAAGTAAAGCACAACTATAAAGCAGAATTAGCAATAAAAAAAGTGAGACCCCTTTCCAGGAGAGAATTACTATTGACTAGTCATTTCATTTATTAGACTCCCCTCTAGCTTTAACAGAACTATTTTTAAATACTGTTGAAATTTAAGAGCACAAAAGAATTATGAAGAATACAAAGGTGTTCTACATATAAAGAGAAGGCAGAGTAAGCAAGTCAAACATGAATTTGGTTGCCATTGTAAATATATTCTGTATTGAAACACACACACCCCACACACAGACCTTTTTTGATTTAAGACTTTAAAAAAATACTTTAAGGGCAAAACCCCTCTGAATTCAACATTTCTCGCCCCCCCCCCCACAGCAGGGGGGGTATATACAATAGGGGACTCATCCAAAGACGCACATTTCCCATTAGAAGAAAACGCAAAACAGATAAGGTTTCATCTACACAAAGTGAAACTGCCACCTCAGTTGAATTCTATGCTCAAAAAGTGTATGTTAGTTGCAGTTCTTATTGTAAGTGAAATGGCTTCTAAAGCCCAGTTCCTTAGTTAACTAAACCTGCCAAAGCACAGAGCTGACCATATACTACAGATGCCTTCCTTTAGAGTCTAACGTTTAGATGACTGACAGTTCAAGCAAGCAAGGTCTGAAACGGAACATCAGAGCCTCTGATGTACTTCACACAGAAGACCTTAAAAAGCTACGGAAAATTCATCCACAGCAAGAGTATCCATAGCCAAGCTAACAATAGACACCATTAATACTTTGGGCTGGTTTTCTGCAAAGAGGCACTAAATTTCAGACCTCATTTTGAATCATGCATGTATCCACATTTAAAAACAAAATAGAACTTGAACATACATTAGTACTTCCCCCACTTTTGAAAAAAAGAATCTTGTACTTACTATAAAATGAATCCCTAGGAAAATCTAGAGGCGAAGTTTAAAAATGATCTTCTGCTTTACATACAAGGTCTGTTTACATTCGTGCACAGGAATGCTTCTTGCTATCTGACTTCCACTGTCTGGCTATCAAAGGAAAGGCGACAGGCTAGTGTGACACAAGGGATCAGGAAACAAGGGGCCAGGGTTTTTTTCCTTCTTTCCAACTCCGATAACCTAACAGTGGTATTTGGGGATCAGTTCAGAACTCACAGACATGTTTTCAACGAAAACAAAGTGATGGGACACACACAGCAAGAGAAAAGGAATCAACGAGATGACAGTCCTACATTTTCTAAATTCACTGCACAGTAAATTCTTTAGAGTTCAGGTTACTAGCACAACATCAATTATGTACTAAGTGATTAAAATATAACAAACAGCCAGTCCTTTTCAAGTAATCTTACCATATGTACTTGATTCAGCTTCAGAGAACACTAATTTCCACATATCATTTTGTGGACAAAGTGACAAACCATCCCAGAACTCAGCCCGTAATAGTAAGCAATTAGCAATCCATTTGTGCAGCCGGTTAACTATAATTGGAAAGTTCTGCTTTAATCAAAGGTAGATTGTCTGTAATTAGCTTTACATTTAAGCTGCGAACATGTAAGCTATGTTATTGATTTAAGGCAATTTTTGTGCCTCACACCTTTGGAAATTACTGAAGAGGAAAGAAGAAGAAATGTGATAAATCAATCCCGAACTGCATTCAGCCCACCTGCCCAAGGGGACAAAGTGCTAGGGTAGCTCCATTTTAATATGTGAAAGCATTAGCACACACCACAGAAAACCAGAACCAGCTCTTTTCTTTACCCCTCATGGAGCCAGAACACAGCTCTTACTCAACAGGTGTTGAAGTGTTGTAATCAGAGCTATAATTTGTTATCCTCTGCATCCCTTGTAAACACCTTAAAAGTAAGATCAACATTTTCCGAGGAGAGATGCTCTAATCATGCACAGCTGTGAAGTCAGCACGTCAGCTGTGACTCTGCTGCGCTTTAGGTCTTTGTAATGTGAAAATGAAAATCTCTCACCTTGCTCATCCTATCAGTCTCCTCAGATGACTCCAAATCGTGCACTTCTTCTGGGGGTGCCTCATCACAGCTGTCCTGTTCACTGCAAAGCGTGAGGCCTGCCAAAATCAACACGCATGTGAAAGCAAAATAACGAGTTGTGCAAAATTTGAAAAGGTTCATTCGGTGCCTAATGAGTTTTTATGAACAATTAGGTGCTCAGCCTGCAATAAACTCTGCAGGCTTCTGTGCCAGTGGGCTTGCTGGATGCACACAGGGCCACCTGCTTTCTGCAGTGAGCTGAATCAGGACCCAAGGAGGGATTTGAGCACAAAGGTTCCTGGTGACATATGAAATGTAGCTATAAACACTAATCACATAACGTTCTAGGGCTGACTGAAGTCAGAAACCATAAAAGCTGATTCAGAGTTAAGGCTAAGATAAACGTTGAGATGAGATTACCCAACCCTACAAAGGCCTGTGCTTAACTCTACACATGAGCCGTCCCCTGACATTATTGTGACTAGTCGTGTGTGTAAAGTTGAGCGTGTGAATAAGCCTTATCAAGGCCTTAGTTAGCATTTCCTTCTAGTGGAAGATTTTAATAAATGACAGTTTATAGATATATGTTCAATTTTCCTTTTCGTGTTAGAATGAAAAATACTTTGATGGGGGTTTTTTAAGTTATAAAATTGCATCTTCATATCTGCACTATATTAAAGTAACTGCATTAATCTGTGTCTTGGCAGTGTCATTTGTGATTCAGCAGCCCATAAGGATTCTTTTGCAGGTACTGCCCAAGACCCCAACACACACACACACACACATGCACACACGCACACACACGAGTAGTCCCACTGAAGTTGATAGAACTACTCATATACTTACAGTGCTGTGTGTGCACAGCATCAGAGCCTTTGTCTATAAGCAGAAATGTAAGTAACTCTGTCTCATGTGTCTCTCAAAGCTGTATTTCACAGAAGTTAGCTTCTAACTACCTCACAGGGAAATGAACAGTTCTGGGGTTCTAAGTGGAGGGGAGAATGAAAAGTATCTGACTTGAGAAAATTATTCATTTGTGGATTTCATGTTAGTCCAAAGACACTCAGTTGCTTTTCAGAAGCACCTTTATGAGACCAGAATAAACACTATCCCTAACAGAAATCATTTAACAGTGTTCAGTGAGGAAATGAACAGCCCCAGAGACAGGGAAACCTTCCCAAATCTGCCATTTAATTTAAGTGCTGCTGCGTTGGAATTTTGTTGGACTAGACCAGGGGTCAGCAACCCAAAAGATAAGAAGAGCCATTTAAAAAAATTCCTTCAATAACCAAGTGTTTTGAGAGCCGCAATGGATAACTTCCTGGTTAAGAAACTGAATAATAGAACAGAGATGCATATTGATTTTTAACAACAAAAAATGATGTTTAATGATGTTAATAAACAATTTACATATAAACATTTCAATGGTGGAAGGAAAGGAAGAAGGAAGAG